>APFE030795881.1:6160-21202 GCA_000404065.3 Pinus taeda | reverse complement strand
CCTTGCATGCTGCTCTCCTTTGAAGATAGATGCTCCGGCTGTTTTGATAGTTCCCAGCAGTTCTGGTAGTTCCAGCTATTCCCAGAAGTTCCTGCAGTTCCGGCAGTCTTGGCAGTTCTGACTTTTCTAGCAGTTCTGGCAGTTTTGGCAGTTCCGACTTTTCCAGTAGTTCCGGCAGTTCCAGCATTTCCGGATTTTCCGGCTTTTCTGGCAGTTCCGGCTTTTCCGACAGTTTCGGCTTTTCTGGCTATTTTGGCAGTTCCAACTTTTCTGGTAGTTCCGGCTTTTTCGACAGTTTTGGATTTTCCGGCATTTCCGGCTTTTCTGGCAATTCCAACTTTTCCGGCAGTTTCGGCATTTCCAGCTTTTCCTGCAATTCTGGCTTTCTTCCCTCTGGATCAGGATAATGTTATTCCTTAGGATCTCTCCTCCTACTAAAACCCAAAGACAAGTAGAGAGAGGAAGAGATCTCAAGTGTGTGTTGAAATGACTTGAAGGCCACCTCTATTTATACTAAAACGTTGAGCACATGTGGGGTTTATTTGGTTGTTGGTTGACCTTGACAAATTGTCTTATAACACAAATAAATTCATAACTCCATGAAACTTACGGAATCAGATGATCTTTAGATCATCCTACCCTCTCGATGAGAGGGATCCAAAAAAATATCAGCTGCCATAAATAAGATGACCCACATGGAGTTTGGCCCTAGTTTCCAATTTTAACAGTATTACATACAAAGATCAAGCCAAAGGCTTAGGGAATCCTTAAATTCCGCGAGTTCCCTAAATCCAAAATAGAATTCGTAACCTTAGATGAATAATAGCCTTTGGAATCGCCAAACACCAAACTTTTATTTATAAAATGCGCTTTTGGAAGCGTAAGCTGTCTCGACTAAAAAGGAGAGGGATTTCTCGCTTGACCACCGGGAGAGGGTGCATAAGCATGGCTTGACCACCGGGAGAGGAATCGGAAGATCACTCGACTAATAAGGAGAGGGATTTCTCGCTCGACCATAGGGAGAGGGGAAGCTATTTATCGAACCAAATCACCCCACAATGACCAAACTTTATGTTCGGGTAATTGACTTTTGATGGGCATCTCACCCAAGCCTCCTTCTGCTACCCCTTTTCCTTATTAGAAGGAATTACCCTCAAGGCATGAAATCAATGATTTCCCTAAAGACAAATCCAAGTTATTGAACCCGATGGATGATAGTAAACCTCCTCATTCATTTTCATCATCTTCTTCTCTGCTTTTCTACCAATGGCTCGAAAACCAATTTCAATGGCCATATTCACACGCTTATGCGCTATAAAATCTAAACCTTGGGACCAAACCATGTAGATTATTCTCTATGAACCTGGCCTTATATAGAGTAGCTAATAATTTCAATAGTGAAAGGGTGGCCTTCCCCAAGGATTGGGGTGGGTGGGTAAATAGTTTCCAAGGATTTAGCTTTTTTAGGGGTCATCATCGAGGAAAAAATTCTCCTCTCTTCGAAACGCCTAGACTTGATTTCTTCATAATCACTCACATTGTATGACACCATCCCTCATTCTCCTTGGTCGTCAATCGATCCAAGATGGCTTACATTGGGACCCTACGTCGATGGCGTGGTCAGTGCCATTTCTCAAGTTGTTGTTGGTTAGTTTAGTGGATAGATGGCTCAAATGTCTATCTCTTGGAATCCGAGCTGCGCTAGTCTCTAAAAGCGCTAGTCCTCCAATTCAAACCGGTGAATTCGGTGCAATCCATGAAATTGAATAATCCTCAGCTTACTAGCAGTAAGAAGAAGAATGAAAAGAAAGTCAATTTTTATGTCTTATGAACAAGGAGTTACTCAACCCCAAAATGAGAATTTTGGGAGCATGAAGGGTAAGAAGAAGGTGAAGTACCCTTGTGCCATGTGCACAAGGGATCACCTAGCCCATCACTATCCACAAAAGGATGGAGTGCAAAGATTCTTTGCCCAGCAGCAATGTTGTGGGGGAGTGCCTTCCCCCCCTCGATCCCGCTCCCAATCTGTGCTCCGGGTGGGAGCGCGCTCCCGAAAAGGGAGCGATTTCAGGATCGCGCTCCCTAAAAAAGAAATCGCTCCCTTACTTTTTGGGAGCGTTTTGCCTTTTTTGCAAATTTTTTTTTGCAATGATGTTCCAAATGCAATTTTTTCAAAGAAACAAATAAGTTTTTAGTGGGGCAGCTTAATGATCAAGTCTATGGCCCTAGTATTGATATGCGATTCATGGTAATGTTAAATTCTTGACAAACCTCCAAATGGATACATTTATGAGGGCATGGACATGGCCTAAGAGGCCATCAAGACTTTCCATAAGGCAACCTTTGGGAAGAATGATTAGAAACTCCCATACAAAAACCACAAGTCTTGGATTATATTTGCATGGTCACAACTCACCATATGTCTTTCCAAGAAGCTCACATATCTCACTTCCCCACCAACTCTAAGGTTAATATGATTCAGGATAATATGCGGTAGGTGTCTCAGGCTTAGAATAAAATAATATTATTTCTCTTTGCCCCCCTTTGAGCCCCATAAGCCCCCTTTCTTTCCTCTCTTGTGGAATGGTAGCCGCCTATATTTTGTCCTCCATTTGCAGCTCGTGTTGTATTTTTATTATTATTAACCCTCACTGTGTGATAGTTATTACATTGTTTAACACTCAACCTTTCATTATATGCACATATATGCATTGCTAATCCAGGGATCAAAACTGGGGTATTATATGGTACATCATCATCGTCCTTGTAACTTGTTGAGAAATGTGAACTAGCTAATCATCCTCAACTGTGTGCCACACTGCAACAATATGATCTCTCAGCGTTTCAACTTTCATGAGATAGCTTGCTACTATATCTGTTTTGCCCATGCAAGCAGTGGTGGGCTTGTTCCTTAGGAGCATCTTCTTGTTACTTATGAGCATGCCACTTATATCCTTGACTAGGCAGGTGCACGTGCAACCCTCCCTCTGGTTGATACAAGCAGACATGCCTCCTTATCATCCCGACCCTGATATATAACTGGCCAGAATGTCATCAGCCATATCCCTTCCTTGGCCCATCTGCTTTCCCAAGAAGGGCAGAATGGAGCAATGTTTTGGATAGAAAGAAATGGGACTAGGGGGGAAATTGTTACAATAATAATAATATATTATACAATAATAATAATATAATAATATATAATTATATTGATTTCGGTAACTAGAGGCAGCCTTGAGCAATATATAAACCCCAAAAAGAAAGAAAAGCGTAATTACATAAATAGTAGCAACATTTAAGAAGGAACTTGCGAACCTTATAAGGGTTAGGGTGGTAGGAGATCAAGGTACATTAAGTTACTCTCCTGACCCCCAGGGAAGGACATGTTCACAAATAGATTTTACCATCTACTATGCCCTAGCCTCCAACCATGATCTAGGTTCACGTTGGGTAAAATTTAATAACCCATACGCCAGATTTATAAAGTGAATTTACCCACCCAAATAGGCAAGTTTCGCAGGGTCATTTGCCATCCCCATACGCCACGTTCACACTCTCCAATTTCCCACTTTCATCAACTTTATGGGCCACCTCACTTATCTTGGGCAGACCCCGTAATCGATAAAATGGAGCAAGCTCTACACCTCACTTCTTGGTAACCAGTACAAGAGATGCAAAATTTAGTAAGAAACGGTGGCGTATCGGTTAGTCAAATGCAGTGTGGAAAAAGTCCCGAAAAAATCAGGATTTATTCCTAAAATTGGGATTTTTTGGGCAAAAGGATTAAATCGGCCGACTTTTTGGCAATTTTTTCATAAACGAAAAAATCGCGATTTTATCGAAATAATCCCGATTTTATCCCGAGTCGATGGAAAAAATCGGCATGAGTTTTTTTCGTGGATAAAGAGCCGCAAAGGGTGATTTCAGTGTAGTTTTTGCTGTGTGTTTTCATTGTTCGTTGTTTTGGCTGCTGTGGAGAATCGAGAGAATGAGGGTTACGTTCCAAATTGGCAGATCCAACTTCCATTGGCAACTGCCATTGCGTGGAGAGGAGCTGGCAAGGTATGTCCACAGTCCATTGTCAACACTCAACAATCATACTTAAACAGTTTTGAGTTTATAACTTAACACCAAACCCTTAACTCGCTGACAGAAAAACCCGTGTAGCAAAACTTTAAACCCTTTCTTATGGCTGAGTTGGACGGTTGTGCAGAGAGACAAATTTCCAAACCATATAAGTCAGATTTGGGAGCTGATTAAGTGCATCTGTTATTGCTGAAGGTAACCATATATTCCTGTAGTTTTCCTGAGATATTTAATTTTAATAACATCCCACTTTTTGACAAAGGAAAGTACACAGGTATGTGAATTGTCCTCTTGACAGAATACAACCATAAAAGGAAACGTCCATAAAAAAAACCTCAAATCTGTGTTCTACACTTTCATGAGAAACTGACTGCACCCTTTAAATGGAGTACAAAACTATTTTTGTTAATGACTATGCCTAAACAATAGGCCACTTATTCAAAGGTATCTCCAATAGCAGTGCACTAGCAAACGTGTATCCTACACTATCATGAGAAACCTACTGTAGCCCTAAAACGGAGTACAAAAACTAAGTTTGCTAATGACTATGCCTAACCAATAGGCTACTTATTCAAAGGTGTCTCCAATGGTAGTGCACTAGCACAAAAATCAAACTAAGATCTAGATTCTAAATTCTAAAGTTCTCATATGATGATGCAATATTAAAATTGTGATGTTTGCCAAAAATTAGATTTAAATTGCACCAACTTTCATCTCTTTTTCTTATGACTTTGTGACCTCGTTGATAGCATTTGCCAATTATTCAACATTGCCGGTAGTAACACGTGCCATACTGTTTTAAAAAGAAGCCAGTTAAAAACATTTTAGCTGTAACAAGAGGCAACATATTAAGCATAAAGAACAGAGGAGGAGCAAAGTAATAACTTAAAACACTCCCAAATTACCAAGTCCATTACAATACATGCCCATGCCCTAGATGATACCAAGAGAGAGGTATAGAAACTTTAGAAAGTTAGAAACCCAACTATTGATTTGCACTTTTAAAAGTGCTACAACATCCAACTTTGCACAATGCCACAAACTTATCCACAACAATCTGCATCCCATGCCAGTGACTTCATATATATATTATATATTAGCACTAGACTTCATATACGTATTATATATTAGCTTTCTTTACATGTTTATGTGGAAATGCATCTATTTGATGTTGTGGATACTATAGATGTTAAAAAAAATAAAAAATAAAATGAATAATTCTGTGTTTTTTTAATTTTGCCGACTTTTTCAAATAACTCCCAACTTTGCCGAGTTTGTCAACTTTTGGACCCTTGCCGAATTAATCCCGACTTTGACTTTTTCCACACTGGTCAAATGATATGCATTAATCTGGGCCTTGAACTGGTAAATTTCAGATTGCCTAAATGACAGATGTTCTGTATTTGAACCTACCTAAAAGGGGAGGAAACCCAAACTCGGCTAGATGCGAGAGGAACAACGACTGAGCTAGCAACCTGATTCCCTGAACATTACTAAAAAATTATTCTATTTCAGGAAGAAGGCCAAGGTAAGGCAAGGTAGAAACAATAAAACAAACCTTAATCCAATACGAAAACCTAATTCTGGAGGTAGGACGGTCAAGACAAGGTAACACAATTGAAGGAAAGAAGGCCTCTAAGATGGCAGTTTCAGAGGAGGCGATGCTACATTCTAACAACTACCACTCTCACTTGCTTCGCTTACTTGACTTGACTGTTTTGGTACATATAGGATATGATACAGGAACGAAGGACGTGGCTCCAAGGAGGCTAAGGGAGGGATCATCTCATTCCAACCCATCTACCATAGACACTACCAACCCATGTACTCAACCCACCTACCCCTAATGACACTACTTCCTACCCTACTGACACTACTTGAAGCTCGATCTCGATCTCGATTTTAACTCTGATGATTCCTACGATTCATACTTATACTACTTCGATTGCGATTTCCTGGATTCCTATTGTAGCTACTGAAATTTATTACTCTGCTAATGGTGGTGATGCTTCAATAGGTGCTTGTGCTATTGCTTGCTTTGATGCTTATGGTGGTGCTCTCGTCTATTCCTCTATTGCCTCTATTTCGGGGTTTTACTAAACCTCTGCCTATGCCTCTCATGAGTCAATCTCAGCGACTTCTCACGCTACAGGGTAAACAAAGTAAATTGCAACATGTGTTGGTTAAACTACATATGCTGCTTAGTAAATTGGCTTTCGATCTGGAGATGGTCCAACTCCAAATTGATTTGTATCAAGTCCTGCCTTTGTCTTTGTTGCTACCTTAGTTGTTGCTATGGATGCCACTGGTTCAAATTAGTCAACTAGATCACTGATATTATAAACTTGATTCTTAAACGCATTCAACAATAATTGAATCTCCAGGCAATGACGAAACTGTGTCATGTCCGAATAGACGAGCTATTTTCGGAACACCGTAACTTCGTTTATTGATCAACAATATTGGGGATTCGCTTATAGGAAGGTGAGTAAGGACGTGAGACCACCTGCCCTTGAAGCATTGACCAAGCTTGGCTTTCCTCTGCCGCACTACTAACGGTGACTAATGAGGTTGGTGGCTTGGCTCACTCCCAAGCATTGATCCTTGGTTCGTTGGGAGGGTGGCTAATGCTTGGCTAAGGGAAGAATGGCTGGTTGGGTGGGTATAGATAAGTGGTGAAATCGAGCAAGCTCGTATTCTCTCTTCCAGGTTCAGGAAATAGAAATTATTGGCTACTCCCCATACGCCACCTACATGTTTTTAGGGACCCCACCCATTTTGATAGCGATAGGTGAGGTCCAGCTTCAACAACTCGGTCTAGACTAGTACCTTTTAGTTCTGTTTATGCTTTTGCTTTTGATTGATGATTATGGTTTAGAAGATATACTGCCAGTGAAAGCTAAAAAACCATAAACTAGAAAGGCTTCGGCTTCAGCCATTGCTGTATGGAGTAGGATATAAAGTAAGTAATAAGTTCATATAAAGGTAGGTAGGTGCTTTACTCTTAAGCATGAGAAGGGGAACCGCCAACCAACCATAGGTGACCACCATTCACTCATTCACGAATAGGTAGGCCCATCCAGTTGTTGAAAGAGGAATGGGCATCCTAAAAGTGTCATTAATAAAGAAGGGATTTAGTCAGCTCATAGTTAAGATTTATTCACAAACAAAAGGTCCAGTAAGGCGTGACGCTATGATAGGTAGATGAAAAAGAAAGGCGCGAGCGATGGATGGGTCAATTCTTTCTTGTTCTGCTAGCTTATGGATTAAAAACACAATAGGTCCAGATTTTGAAAGTGGAAGCCTTAGGTGAGAAAAGACTTACTATCACTTGGGAGGGATGCTCAGAGAGTGTGCCTATTTATTTACGTAAAAGAGTGTCAAGTAGGAGTAAGGAATTTCTTACTTATTCTCTAATGTTTCCCACTTATTCGTTTGTTTTATTTTCATAATTATGTTGCTAGGAGCTAGCTAATACTTACAATAATGAAATTAGCATAGGATCCGAAGGTCTTGTCCGGCATGGTAAGGAGAAAAGTCAAACAAATAAGATAAATTTTGCTTGTTGTAGCCCTCCTCCCCCTATGGTCGGTGTATGTTTTTCAATATTTTCTTGCTTGTTAGTAGTCTCAGTCACGTCACTGCTTCATGTCCACTCCAATCCTTTGTGAATCAATTGATTGACACATTGGGTTTTTATCTCATCCAATTTTCAAGGCATATTCTCAACCTTCATTCAAGGAAAGAATTAATCCAAGGCACGCCTCAACTCTGAATATGGTTTCACATTTTCCTACATCACAATTCACACTGCTTGCAATTCATTCCCACTTGCCTTGGTGTCTCCAGTGATAGAATAGTTATATGGGTGCTTATGCTTCCCAATTAATGCATGTTAGGGCTATCAATGGATGCTCCCATAGATAGAACCATGATTTACTTTTACCCTCTATTCCTCGGTGGCATCTTCCTTTTCCTACTGGTGGCAATCAACTACGATAAACATTATGAATAGTGGATTGCTTCATTTCGTAAAGAGAAGAGTATCCAGCTAAGCTACTTCATCTTTGCTACTTCTACTGGTTCTGATCCAGAAGAAATAGTAGTTCCAATCGAGAATAATGGCTATTTACAAGCGAATGTTTGATTTTTGGATCCCCAAGAACTGGCGGGAGATGGCAATGGATAATTTATTGGTCTTAATTCATAATAGGATTTCCACCGCCCTTCCCTTGATCTTGCTTCAACCAACTAGTGCTTAAATGTAACTGAGCTCGAGTGATATCTGGAGTAGAGACTTTATCATTGGTGGAATAGTTTGAAATAGGTGGTTACCTTCCTATATTAGTGGTGTATTAATCCCTCTTTGGGGCTGCTTGCCAGTGTGTTGATGCCCATTCCCGGTTAGACTGTCTGATTGATAGAGTGCCAAAGGGGGTAGGGCCAATTGGCGATATTTATGCATGGATGACGCTGCCCAGCCCAATCGTAATAAGATCCAAGGGAGCACCCGAACAAAATGATAGAATAGGGAAAAGAGGAGGGGACCTACTCTAGGAATTACCTTCCAGGAATGAATAGAAAGGGTTTAGGAGGTATGGAACTATTTATTACGTATGTAGATAGTAGCTAGCCAAAAAACCCATTAGGTAGATTTGGGTTGGTTAGCCCTCAGATGGTGAATGATTAATTAGTCCCCGAAGTTTGGGTTACCACCCATTTGACTCAACTGGTAATAGTTCCCAGACCAATCCTCCCAGTGGTCTTTACTAAATGCAGATGAAAATGGATGAAGAGTTTTAGGTTGTTGAATAAGATCCCAACTATGGTGGTTCAGGCATTAGCTCGCTTGCGGGTCCTCTGAATACCTTTATATGCTAGTGAAATTCTCAAAGCAACACCTGTTCGGAGTTTTAACAAGCTATCCCTAGTTCTGTTTCTCGTGGAATTCTTTACACTAGCTACTAGCACCTTTTACAGGTGACGAACTTATGGCCAACCTTTCTGGTAATTGTAACCAGAATATGCCTGAACCCAGATACAACTTCCATTCATTTTAGGGCGCTTGGTCACCACATTCAAGATAGTGAAATTGAAGCAGTTTAAGTGCTAAAGAACAAAGACACCGGTTTGTTCCATTGAGTGAAACACCGACCTTGGCAACACCAACACCTATAGGCGATACTTATGAACAATGCAACATGGTGGGATACTTGCAATGAGAAAGACCCCTATGGTTGAGAACATGGCTGGCTAATAACTCGTTTACCCACCCTATTTATTAAGTAGAGCCCTAGTCTTGCTTGTAGCGCCAGGAAATCTATTCGGTTGGTCTATATGGTCGCAACATCGAGTTGGGGAGGCTCTCTTTAACATGGCTCAAGTGCCCCAATAACCATCAAACTAAGATTTCGGTGGTGAATGGAACTCAGGAAACACTACTTCGAAACTAGCCACTTTGGTTAGCACTACAACTTGTTTCTGCAGTGGTTATCGACCATCTCGCCTGTAGTCGAATGCTTCATTCAGGTATGGGTGGGGAACCTGAATTCATGGTTTCAAGAGTCTCCTTGGCGAGCCCAGTTATCGATATAATGAGAAACGACTGGGATGAAAAACAGATGAACATTCGGCATCGCCACACGCCTTTGTTGAACATGGCTATCTCCCCATGAGATGGGTGAGAGCCCTCCATGTATTCAGTCCTTCTCGACCTTCCTCAATCCCATTATGCTTTCCTACTCTATTTCCCTAGGCCATTGCCCAATCGAATCCAGTCTTATATACGTAATATATTATGCACTATCATCTACAAGGTTTTAGTGTGGGCTAAATCATCACTCCTCTGGTTTAGGCTTGCAAGGTTTCTGCGGGTGCTTACCCATTTTCATCGGTTCAACTCGACTAAAGCTAGATGGAAGGCAATCTCGAGGGAGAGAGGGTTCTATAATGCCATTTAGAAAGCGATATCTCCTCTACCAAGTAGGATGTTAGGGTATTACCAGGTAGGGCCCTAGGCAAGAAGAAAGTTTCTATCTGGAAGGAAGGGACCCATACTTAATTACCACCCGGGGGTGAGGGCAAGAAGAATAGAGTGTATTAGTTGGGCCGTGGGTAGGAGGCAAGACGACTAGATTCTTCGTTTAGCTAGCTGGACCATCCTTTGTTTTGAAACCCTCGGTTTCACAAAGGGCAATAATTAGCGAGGTGGTAGAACTGTAGGCTAGCTTAGAGTTGGAGGGTGAAAGCATGCTCTGGTAACAACGACCTTTCCAGCCAGAGAAGGAGTCGATGAGATATCTAGTTCGCTCTCCTCTGAGAAATGTACAACTTAGTAATTGTTCGCTCTCCTCGTTGGTCCACGGGGAATATGCTAGGCCCGTAGCTCCCCCTCGTTCATTAAGTAGTCTGTTGGTTGGGCTCTGCATTGTGAAGGATTGAAAGTGGGAGGACCCCACTTTGACCTAAGGTGAGTGTTAATTTTGGTATGTTCTATGCTTAAGAGCAATTTACTTCAAATTTCTTATAAACCCAATATCAATTTCCAGATTAGAAGTCACATCAGCATAATAGCAAAATGTTGATAGAACATAAACATAAACAATAGAAGACAAGCCAAGACAAGAGGACACAGGATGTGGCACTAGCCGGGGGACGAACCCCAATGTGGGGAAACCCTTGATCAATTCTTCTTATAATCTTCAATAGTTCAGCAGAGAGAGAGAGCTAGTACAAATATACAAAACTGATATTTTATGACATCAACAACAAACCCTAACCAACAAAGTCAAAGCTGGTCAAACAGCTCAGATTAGACCTCTAATTAGCTCGGCCAATAGCCCAGTCAACTTGGCCTCCAACAGCAAGGAGAAGCAACCCAAAACAGTCCAAATATCCCAGTCAAACTTTGGTCAACAAGAGTTAAGCTTGTTGCCAGCCCTAGCACAGTCAATGCTGGTCAATGCAGGGTCAAAGAGAGGTCAAGAATGCTGTCCAAAAATGTGGCCTACCAAGGAGAGGCAAACTAACCCAATCTGCACTCAAGAAGAGTCAACGCTGGTCAAAACGTTGTCCAAAACCCTCCTGCAGCTTCGGTCAATGCTGCCCTGAACAAAAAATCAGACTTCCTTCTTCGCACATGTGAGAGAAGAAGCTCCAGAAATGCGTACCCAAACAAGAGAGGAGAGAGAAGGATGAATGGATGAGATGATGAAATAATGCCACAAGGTCTCCTCCTATGCAACATTGAGGTTAAGTTGGGGGTAAAAGTCACTGTTTCGCTTGCTGGCCGACCTTGACAAAGTGTCAATAATATAAATAAATTCACATCTCCATAAATACATGTCGGAATCGGATGATCTTTAGATCAATCCTACACCTCTCGGAGAGAGGAATCCAGGAAAAATATCAGTTGCCATAAATAAGGTGACCCATATGGAGTTTTGCCCTAGTTGCCAATTTTAACACTCTCTCTCAACGAGGGAGAACTCCATCTGCTAATCCATCTACCAGTCTTGCACTATCTCTGCCATCAATGCACTGCCCTGCACTACTATGCTCTGATGAACTATGAAGAAGAAGAAGTGATCGAGAATGTATCATACCATTCTCTGTTGACCCGAAGTCAGTCCCATATATAGAGAGTGTCTCATATCACTCTTACTGATTTGAAATCAGTTCCAAATAAAGAGAGTGTCTCATACCACTCTTACTGACTCGAAGTCAGTTCCAATAAAGAGAGTGTGTCATACCACTCTTACTGACCCGAAGTCAGTTCCAATTGATCCCAGATCAATGTCATCCTAGCATAGGGAGTACGGTAGTACACAATGCGTCCATCGGTAATACTATGGTCCCTATCCTCATTTCCCTACTCATTGGCCAGATGAGAGGTACTTCCCATGAGTCCCAGACTGCATGGGTAGGATGTCTCAGCAGGATAAGGATGAACCACTCATCTTGCCTACATGTCGCCACGGGGTATCACAGGGGAAGGTTGAACCACTCACCTTGTACATAGCAAACCACTAGGGGAAGGCCGAACCACTCACCCTATGGTTGCTCATTGCTCCAAGAAGTACTCCAAGCCCCTCGGAGCTCCCAAAGCTCAATGTCCATATCATATAGGACCCTCATGGGAGGGGTCTCTCCACGACTCCTAGTTGTTCTCGGAAAGTCAAGAATTTTACTTTTCCCAAGGGCTTCGTCAGAATGTCAGCGACCTACTCATCAGTCACAATGTGATGGAGCCTTATTGCTCCTTGTTGTACCATATCTCGGATAAAGTGGTACCTGATATCGAAGTGCTTGGAGCGATCATGAAATACGAGATTCTCTGATAATTGGATCCCACTCTGGTTGTCGCAGAGGATCATGATAGTATCCATCACATGTCCAAAACAACTCACTGAAGAGCTTCCTCAACCAGACAGTTTCACAAGAGGCCATTCTCGCAGCTATGTATTTGGCCTTAGCGGTGCTTAAAGCAACCGACTTCTGCTTCCTGCTCATTTAGGATATCGAAGCAGAACCCAAAGAGAAGCAGCACCCAGAAGTGCTCTTGCGATCCACCACACTGCCTACCCAATTAGCATCAAAATAACCATGCCACCTCACATCTCCAACAGTGTATCTTAGCCCATGAGTGATTGTGCCCCGCAGATATCTCAGATGATTCTTGGCACCAATCCAGTGTCTGTGATGAGGCTCAACCATATATAGGCTCAACTTGTTAATTGCAAAACATATATCCAGACGGGAGTTCACCAAGAACATCAGTGCTCCTATGAGTTGACGATACTCAAAAGCATTTCCCAATTCAAGTCGGGAGCACTACCGCATAAATTCTTAAAGTTAAGCTCCATCGGGGTAGTCACGGGCTTGCAGTCCACCATCCCAAATCTTTCCAATATCTTCACACATATTTTCCTTGAGATAGTAAAATTTCTCCTGGCTTTTGCTAGACCTCCAACCCTGGTAAGTAGTGCATCAGTCCTAGGTCCTTCATCTCAAATTTGGAAGCCAACTCCCTCTTACATTTTTGAATGAGAGGGTCTGCACCTGTTAGAAAGAGGTCATTCACATCAAGCACTAGTATGAGAGGTCTATCATCTTCAACCTTAAAGTAAAGGTTCGGATCGGCTTCACTCCTAGTGAATCCTAGCGTCATCAAGTAGCTATCGATCCTCTCATACCAAGCTCAGGGTGCTTGCTTCAACCCATAGAGAGCTTTCTTCAACCTGCATACATGAGATTTCCGATCATGAATTTCAAACCCCTTGGGTTGTTCCACATAGACTTCCTCTTTAATTGAACCATGCAAGAAAGCGTTCTTGACATCCACCTGATGTAGGTTCCATCCTTGCGAAGTGGCAAGGGCTATGATCAAGTGGATGGTGGTGTATCGGGCAACAGGTGCAAATATCTCATCGAAATTTACACCTTCCTCTTGAGTTCCTTGAGCAACAAAGCGAACCTTGTACTTTTCTGCACTCCCATCAGCTCCATGCTTGATTTTGTAAAGCCATTTAGAGGTGACAATTAATTTGTCCTGGAGTTTAGGGACCACATCCTAGACACCATTCTTCATAATGGACTCATATTCTTCATTTATAGTATCCTTCCACACTTGATGCTTCACAGATTCCTCGAATGATGTAGGCTCATTTTGAATGATAGTGCTCATAATGGTCAAGTAACCTTGATACCTAGTCGGCTTCTTGCTTTCATGGAAAGTTCCCCTTGGTGCAATATGTCTCTCAGCATCTTCGAGAGTCTCCCTAAGCCATGAGGGCCTCTTCTTGGAGGAAGAGGGCTCTTGAGGAGGAGGATCAATAGGATCCATAGGTTCATCAACATTTGGCATCGTTTCATCTTCTTTTTCACCTTTCTTTTCGGTGTCAGCTTCTTTATCCTTCCTTGGTATATGAAGGTTGTCAACCTTGCTAAGAGCCATATCTTCGTCAGAGGTGACATCATGACTTCTCAACTTCGCTATAGCCCACAAAGATTCCTTTCTTTCCAGATGCACCCAATTTGCTTCTTTTCTCTTTCGGCACATGAAAGTATACATGACTTCCAAAAATTCTAAAATCAGAGACATCGGGTTTCTTACCAGTGAACATTTCTTCGGGAGTCTTGGAGTCCAGTGCTTGATGAGGGCATTGGTTTTGAACATACACAACAATATTCGCAGCTTCGACCCATAGAAATTTCGGAAGCCTTTGATCATGAAGCACGGCACAAACAACTTCCATGATAGTACGGTTCTTCCTCTCCGCCACACCATTCTGCTCAGGAGTGTATGGTATAGTGGTCTCCCTCTTAATGCCAACTTCTCCGCAATAGTCATGGAATTCATTGGATTCGTACTCGGCCCCATTATCAATCCTCAATATCTTGATTCTCTTCTCGAATTGATTTTCGATCATGGATTTGAAGTGACGGAACCAGGTGAACACTTCATCCTTCCTTTTCAAGAAGTAGATCCAAGTCTTGTGAGAATAATCATCTGTAAAGTGAGATAATGTAAATATCCTCCCAAAGAGTTTACGGGCATCATACCAGATATGTTGGACTGGACCAACTGCCATATATCTGTGGTCTTTCTATTACTAGAGGGGAATGGTCCCCTTTTAAGTTTTCCCTCAGCACATCCAGGACATATACCTTCATGCTCTACTTTGAACTTGGCCATCCCTGTCACCATCTGCCTCACATCGGGAAGGGCTTTATAATGAAGATGGGAAAACCTCCGGTGCCATACTTCAAATTGTAGAGATGTGTTGCAAGACATGGCCCCCAATGGAATTCCTCCAACTTGATACAAAGAGTCAACCCAGAACCCAAGTGTAAAAGGGTCTTTAAAATTCTTTTTCCAAACACGTACCTTTCCATCGATGAATGCCACCTTGTAGCCTTTGTATTCCATTTCCGAAATGGACACTAGGTTCTTCTTGA
>APFE030795876.1:120234-152278 GCA_000404065.3 Pinus taeda | reverse complement strand
ATGCATCCCTATGAAAGAGGAACTTATCCCATCAAGAGAGGAGCTACCCCATCCAAAAGAGGGGCTTATCCCATTGATGGTGCACCTGATTAACTTCCTATAGAACATTATAAATACAGGCATTAGGCCAGAGGAGGGGAGGTTAAAAGCTGAACATTCCAAAGGGTAGATGCTGCTGGAATTAGGACTTCCTTGTAGAAGCTTGTGAGGAGAGATTACCATCCTTTCTTGTTTCATTTGGAAGTGGGTGAGCTTATCAAAGTAAAGGAAAACTCTTGCTGGACCCTGGGAGGAACTTGCACAAAACCAAGGCTCAGGTTGTAATGGTTTCTTTTGTTTCCTATTAATACAAATAAGTCCATTCTTCTCAACAATTTGTTATTAATGAGTTGTTTCATATACTCCTTGGTCTGTATGTTGAATATGTTTTATTTTATGAGATATTCAAGTGCTATTTAATCGTTTGATTGTTAGTGAATGCAGGTTTCGAAGTGAAGGAGGAGCTCATCCAGATCGACGAGGCTGGACTACTACAACAACATTGGACTACAGGTATGATCTAAACACTTGATTTCTTGTATGGTAAATGCATGTTTAGAGAAGGAATGCTCTTAATTGTCTTGTTTGTCACTAGAAAGCCTTTAGCTTCTAGGGAGGTTGGTTTTGTCCTCAAGATTAACTCTTTCCGCATGACAACTACAATATTAGTTTTAATCCACACAAATGTGTTTTCTTCGTATAATCAAGTTGACTTCCAGTACTTGTTTTTTTGAAAAAAATCATTCATGTTGATCCTCTTACGCTAGAGGCAATTCTAAACTTGCGTGCTCTTCTAGCGTTTGTCAAATCCAAAGCTTGCAGGGGAAAGAAAACTTTTTACGTAGATTCATACCTAACTATGTCGAGTTGACCAAAGGTTTTACCTGACTTTTGAAAAGGGCATTCCTTTCATTTTGGGTGAGCTTGCTGAAAAATATTTTGATGCATTGAAATACGGATTGACCTATGCACCGTTATGGCACCCACTTGATTATCATTGAGATTACTTTCTATATTAAGTACCATTGGCATGGTATTAGTACAAGAAGATGAGTCTAACAATGAACATGCGATCTATTACCTAAGTCAAAATCTCACCAAAATTGAGATCAAGTATGCACATTTGCAGAAATCACCATTGGAAGTTGTTCAACATATTGAACGTTTTCATCACTATATGCTTTTGTGAAAAACAACTGTCGTTTCAGATTGCAAACCTATGATGTATATTCTTACCAAAAAATTGTGACAGGGAAAATACTCCAAATGAATGGACATTTTACAGGAGTTTGATTTGGAATTTGAAAGATCTAAATCAAAGAAATCATTAGTTTTCACTGAATTATTATGTGACTTTCCCTATAGTGACACAGAAACAGTGGTAGAAGATTCTATGACAGATGAATCTCTCTCTCTGATCCGTAGGTTTGATCCTTGGTATGGAGATATCATCACATATCTTCAAACCCAAACATTTTGGCTTGATTTATCTCAAATTGATTATCATCGCATCCGCTACCAATCACAACAATATAACATTTTTGGTGATACTCTTTATCATGGTGGTGTTGACTCTATCTTTTGACGAGGCTTAACTCTTCAAGAGGCTGAAAAAATCACTAAATTATTTCCATTATGGAGCATGTGGTGGTCGTATGGTTGGGTATGCCACTACACAAAATATATTGTGCGTTGTCTATTTTTGGCCTTCCATGTTTAAATAGTGCATTATTTCAATAAAAAAAATCCATAATTTCCATGTTTATAATCCCAAGATGTGAGCACCTCCAACTCCTCCTCACCCTATTATAAATGTCGGTCCTTTTTCAAAATGGGGAATAAATTTTTTTACTTGTAACCCTCACTCGACCGAGGTGCATGGGTATATTATACTTGTAGCTAATTATTTTATGAAATGGGTCGAGGTGATGCCTATATACAAGGATGATGACAAAACTACAATAATTTTCATTTTCAATCATGTGATTGCTCGGTTCGATGTCCCACATGCCAGTTTTACAGACCACGGTAGCCAATTTCGCAATTTTATGATGACTACACTATCTACACAACTAGGCCTATGCCATGATAGATCTACCCCTTGCTATCCACAAGCAAATGTTCAAGTCAAAACTATTAACAAATTTTTGACAAACATAATTAAATAGATAGTTGGTATCCATAAAGGAAACTGGCATACCATAATTTTTTTAGCCTTCTTGGCATAGCTTACTACTGCAAAAGTATCTATGGGTTTCAATCACTTCCAACCTTTTTACGGTTTGGAGATAGTTTTACCAATTCAATGTGAAATTCCATCTTTGAAACTAGCCATCGAGTTGTTGCCATCTACCTCTGCAAAGGAAGAGCATTTTTTTGCACTTATAATCACTAGATGAAACTCACCATGAGGCCACAATAGATAGCAAGGCTCATAAAAAACGATTCAAAGCTCAATTTGATCAAAAAGTAAAACATCGTTCTTATGCAGAAGGTGACCTAGTCTTGGTCTATTATCAAGCACATGAAATTTTTGGTGCGGGTAAATTCAAGCCTATGTGGCATGGCCCTTATGGTGTAAAACATGTATTAGCTAAAGGAGCCTGTAATATGGTCGAAGATAATGGTGTTTCTTTGGGAAAACTAAAAAATGGCCTTTACCTAAAGAGATATTATGCATAAAAAAAAAAATTGTGGAGATCTTTACATTACTTGTATCATAATTTTATAGGTGGATGATGTGCCCCATAAATGGGTAATTATATGGGCTCATTTTACCTCTTAACTTAGCTTAATCCACCATTATCATTAATTTATTGCATGTTTTTTATTATATTTATGCTAATAGAGTGAGTTGGGTTGATCATTATGCCTTGAAGTCTAATGTGTGCTTAATGCAGATTTTTGGTCAATTTTGGAGACAAAGTCAAAGATTTAATGAACATTTGGCAGCAAATATTCGAAGAAGAAAAGGGAGAGGATTTATAGGAGGGTGTCGCCCTGATTTATGACTCCCTACTTCGAACTCTCCTTCAGAAATCTCGGAGCACAAGTAGCCACATCAATGCACCAAAGAGGTAGTTGAGCAAGTGGAGGATAATCACTGTCTATCTCAAGTTTTGTGAGCCAAGCCTCCCTGATTTTAAGGGGTCTATTGGGAGCTCTAGTTGTATAAGTAGAAAGGCCTATGGCCTCATTAGGTTGTTGGATGTTAGTCAAATTTTCACACTTTTGTTGCATCTTTGCTCTGATCCACTTCGAGCTTACTTTTGCAGACAGTTTCATGTAATCTTACTATTATTTCGATAATGAAGATGATATTTTTTTGAGCTAGCACTGAGTTACCTCAGAGGGCTGAATCTCTTGGGTTAGGGCCCAATCCAAGCAGCCAAGCACCTCTTGTTTTGATTTATATGTTTTTTTTTCTCAGTTTATGAATTCATTGCTGATAGATAGATTTCCTTCTTGTTTAAGGATAGGTTACTTTTGGTGATTTAAAAGGTTGTTTCCATTTTAGTTTGTTGTAGCAGGATGAACAGTGATAGAAGAATATACAAAAATGCCATCAACAAATCCTTGGCCTCCTTTCTCCCCTTTGGTACCATGAACTGAGGCCATGACCCTCTTGATGCCACAAAAAAATAGAGATTTGTCTTTTCCATAGGATTTCTAGTGTTGTAGTTTGTTAGAAGGTTAATGATTTTGCTGTAGATATATTTCACCATGTTCATTTCTGTCTTTAAAATAAATTTCCTTGCATGTTTTCTTTCCATATAGCATTGTTCAGCATTAACTTTCCTAGATCAAAATTTAGACTAGCTTGATGAACAATTATGTTTTTTTAGTGTAGCTAGTCTGTTTGCTTGCTTAGTCTCAGTGTTTGATTTTTAGTTCTCTTGTGGTGCATCTCTAATCACAATAATTCAATCAATCAGCCATCACCATATCTCTTTCATCCATGTTCCACAGGTCATCCAAAGTCCCTCACAAATCTTCATTAATTTTCTGCACTTTTCTCATGAACTTTCCTCTCTTTCCTTGAACAAGTCCAACCATATTTCTCTTCTCTAATCCTCCTTGATGAACCTTAGACACCTTAACACATCCTCCTAGCCATCAGCTACCCTTTCCACCCATTTTTCCACCTTCAAAACCTCTAAAACAGCTCTCGGCATCCTCCTGTAGACCGCTTGTAGATCCTCGCAACCTCCTGTAGATTTTCTTGTAGGTGTCTTTTTGAAGTCCAATTGTAGGAAAAGCCTTCAAAAGGCCACCTAGGACCTCCTAGGACCCATCCACACCTTCCTACACCTCTGAAAACTCCAAAGTCGCCCTCCATCGCCAGCTAATCGCTACCACATTCACAAACAAATAGATTACATGCACGACAATTTCACCTAAAAATACATAAAAATAAAAAAAGATGTTTTTTTCTCATTTCCTTCTAGAAATAGCTTGAGTAGATGTTGTTTACTTCCTAAGTAGGTAATGGCATTCATTTTATGGTTTTTCATCTCTCTTTCTACAAAAGTAGGATTAGTGGGTTAATTAAGGTTTGTTAGGTTTACTTCACATTTCGGTCTTCTTTTCATTTCTACAAGTAGAGTAGCCTCTGTAGATTAAGGTTTCCTTCTTTCATCACATATAGAGCTTCTTCTGGAATCCATAGAGGTTGGCTTGAGCTCCTAGAGATCTTGCGCCAGTTGACCAAGTGACAGCCTGTAGTAAGAACTAGTAATTGTGCATACAACATCATCGCTTCGAAGTTTGTTACGAACTACCGGGTTGATAAAACTAAAGTAGGAATCCCAGTAGTTGCAACATTATTGCTGCAATACTGGTGCTCATCACTTTTGGCCCCGTTGTTGGGGAAGCATCAGAGTATTTTGTGATTACTAATTTTCTTCTATTTTCTACTGCAACATTGCGCTGAATAGTTTATTTTAGCAAAATTAGTGTAGTTGTTCCTTTCAATTTTTGTGTTTCCTTTTCAATTCTACATTTCCATTTCAGCAAAAGTAGATTGGTCATTACCCTGCTTTCCTTTCAATTCTACAATTTCCATTTCAGCAAAAGTAGATTAGTCATTTCCTTACCTTACTTTTTGCATCTCATTTGCTTTCCTTTTCAGTTCTGCAATTTCATTTCAACAAGTTCATTTCAATTAGTTGCAATTTGTTTGTTCAATAAATTTCAATTTTGCAGGTACAAGCAAAATAAAGCAAAAATCAACCAAAATATTTCTTTTCATGCCTCGTAGGAATAGAGATAATTCAAAAAAATTCTTGCCCAACACCCCCACCACATCACTTAGCCACCCCTCTCTCTTCTTCAGTGGTAGTGATTAGGAAGAAACTTTAGCTGAACAACCAGAGATATTTGAAGCTATAGGGGAAGAAGAAGAAGAAAACATCCCTCCAGAGACAATGGCTGAAAATAGAAATGCGAGGGGGAATGGAGAAAGAGTAGAGGGTACTGTTCCCATTTGAGAGACCAATGGCGATACTAAAATGAAAAACATAAGCCCTTCATCCCTACCTCACTTCCATGGATTGACTACAGAAGATCCTGACACCTTCTTGTTTGAGTTCATTGTTATCTGTCGAATCTTTGACTATGCAGAAGATGAGAAAAATTTCCTTCTACTCTCAAGGATACAGCATTGCACTGGTTCATGCGGTTACCTGGCAATAGTATCACAACTTGGGCTCAGATTCCTTCTATTCTCAAGGATACATCATTCCACTGGTTCATGGGGTTACTTGGCAATAGTATCACAACTTGGGCTCAGATGCAATAGGCCTTTAATAACAAATATCCAGACTATTATAGGTCAAAACACAACAAGGAAGAAATCTTCCGAATGACCATGGGAAGTGATGAATATTTGGAAGATTATGAAGAGAGGTTCTAGCTCAGTTATAAAAGGGTGAAGTGCACACTTGACCCCGAATATCTAAAGATGGTCCTACTTAGGGGAATTCCAGAAGACCTTCTAGACACCCCCCATCTACTGGCTGGAGAAGACATCTACCAACTACCTTATGAAGGCATAAAGATTGTTTTAGAAACTATTCTAGGGCAGCCAAAAAGAGAGGTAGGGGGAGTCAACCCATAGCCAATACCTCCTCATCCAATTTATCCCTCAAAGGTGAACTTGGAAACATGCTGGAAGACTTCAAGAGTGAGATACTATAGACTCTTGCCTTGCAAATGGATACCTTTCATATCAAAAGGAAACAAGAGGAAGCAGAGAGGGCTTTAGCCATTTTCTGTCATAGGTGTACCAGAAGGCATCCTAAGAACGAATGTCAATTGAACTCTATAGAGGTTTGTTCAGTTTGTGAAGAAGATCATTCTACAGGTAAGTACCCTTCCTTGCCCGAACTTAAAGCTGTATACCAGGGGACCGAAGGAGCCACTGAACCACTCTATTTCATGAACCAAAGGAGACTGCATAGACCTAGGCCATACCAGCAGGGCTTGCAAGGGACATCTTAGGCATACTACAACCCCAACCAAGCCACTTCCACTCCCTTGGGGCCCTCCTGCTCATCCTTCCTGGTCCACACCTCCTCCTTGGTGTTATCCATCTCAATATCATGCCCAACCAACTACTCATGCATTTCAATCCTATGCTCAGCCACAACCTCAGTGGAATTCATCTCATCAAGGGTGGAGACCCCAATACAACTCTCCTCCCACTATTTTGCCTCCACCACCTACTCAACCACAACCATTGCCTCCTGCTCCACCAAGGCAAGCCCAAATGCTTGCCCATCCGAAACCAAACCCGAAAAACAGACATGCCTGACAAGTATATAGTGGGGAACCACCATGCCCAACTTATGTTGTGGAGATTCAGGAGATTAACCTACAATCTAGGAAGGTTCTCCCAGATAGTTAGCCTCCCCCTCAAGAGGTTGAGGAAGATAAAGAGGAAACTGAATCAAAAGCAATTCCACCCTTTCCTGAGAGACTATCCGAGACAACATAGCCCACTCTAGAAGAAACTGAACTTCTAAGGGAATTTGACAAAGGTCTTTCTTTATGTGATTTCCGCCGAAATTTCTTCTTATAACTATGATGGATCATAGAAGCCTCAATTCTAGAACTGAAACAGTTATGTGTAAAGACACCACTTATCCAAGCCATAAAGGATGTGCCTATATACAATAAGATGAGGAGAAGTTCTTCAGGCATCTAGGTAGGTGCAAAAGAGATGCCCCAACCATCAATGTCTTAGGACAACTATCCGACCTAATGTTGGGGTAGGTAATCTGTCCAAAATATCTAGACCCTAGAAGCCCAGTAGTTGATTTCCACATCCCATGATCCCACATACCTTAATTGATCTAGGAGCTGCCATTAATGTGATGACAAAGGATGCCATGCTTAAGCTCAAACTCTGGGGCTCCTTGAGAAAGACCACGACAATAATGCAACTAGCAGACCTCTCCACCATGACCCCTGAAGGGATTGTGGAGGATGTGATGTTGTCCATTGATTCTTGGGAGTACCCTATTGATTTCTTAGTTCTCCAATAGAAGGCAAAGCTCACTGGGTATCCTCGCATCCTAGGAAGACCCTAGTTGGCCACTACAGATGCTTACATCAATTGTCGGGTTGTGAGCATGACCATCAAGAACGGGCATATGTCCAAGCAGTTAATCCTATACCCTCCTACCCAACCCTTGCTAGAACATGATCTACCTCTCTAGTTGGAGGAGGAGGATGAGGATGAAGTCTATTCTGCACCACTGTGTGCAGTAGAAACTGTCCTGGGGGGAAACTGCAAAATGAGGATGATATCATTGGAAATTTAATTCAGAATCCACCTCCCAGTATTTTTCCATTAGAAGCTCTATTGAAAGAAACCCAAGATAATCCCCTAACTGATCTCTGTGTGGCTGACCCAACCTCTCTCTATGTTAAGAATATAGAGTTCGACCCAGAAAAAACCTTGAAAATCAACTCATCCCTATCCACCTCCTATGAGAAGGAACTGTGGAGCTTATTGAGAAAACATTTAGATGCCTTTTCTTGGAGTTATAAGGAGATGAAGGGAGTGGACCCTTCAGCCATCCACTCCATGGGATTTTCCTTTGAAAACCCAGACCACAAAATTTTATCAAAATACATGGGAAAACACAGGAAAACCCACAGCTGAATCGTAAAGCCGAACTTCAAATAATATACAATTGGAGCTATAATCATCTTCGAGTCTCCTAATCACATCGCGCCTTATGTTTAAGCCTTGGGCTCTTCCAATTGCGCTTTGCGATAGGCTGGACCCGAAATATATATGTGCCACGGTTAATAATGTCGGCGAGTTTGCCATATCGTATCACATTTTATATATAATTCCTAGGCTCCACCGATTGTGACTTGTGATGGACTCCGAACCCGAAAATGTATATGTCGTGCTTAATAATATCGGTGATTCCACCATATCGGGGAATGCCTTGTGTATCGGCCTCGGGTTCCACCGATTCTGATTGGGAGCAAACCCGAAAAATATACATGTTGTAGTTAATGATCCCAGCAAGTCCGATAGATCACGATGTGCCTTATATACAATCCTTGGACTTCGCTAATTGCGATATGCGATGGGCTTTGGATCCAAAATAAATATGTGTTATGGTTAATAATGCCAACAAGTCCATTCGCGGAACATTGAAGCTTGGACTTTGGGTCTTGGCGAGGTGCGATTGCGATTTGTGATTGGAGGCCTGATCACATCACATTTATTCATAAGATGTAGGCCTTGTCCTTGATCATTGCAATGTGATATGGTACGTAATGAGCCAACCAGGGACTGTGATAAGTGATAAAAGCATGAAAAATGGGTGAAGATCGAGGCAAGGTGAAAAAGGTAAGATTTATGTGCATGTTATATAGTATTTCTATAATCAAAGCATTGATATAGAAATAAGGACGCGATGGGAGGATTTGAGGGTTGAAAAGTCCCGATGAATGATATGAATGAAGGGCTGGAAAGGGTTATAGATGAATCATGTGGCAAAGATTTATTAAGGGGCCTTAACCATTAAGAATTGAAGATTTGACTCAGCACAGAGTTGGAATCCCTTGGAAAAAATAGATCATTCGAAGAGTAATCATTCAGGGAAATGAAAGAGAAAAATTCAAGTGGTGGTTGTGGCCACAACAGAATGTTGCATATTCAGTGTTGGGTATAGACAGTGTTATGTATATATTGGATATGATGTGTTGTGTAAACATGATCTTATGTATATGTTGGGAATCCAATGTTATTTACAAGTGGTGTTGTGTGCATGTGGTGTTGTGTACATGTTGTATAAGTGGCGTTGTGTGCAAGTGCTATTGTGTACATCTCTTGCATGTGGTGTTGTGTACATGTGGTGTCACGTACATGTCATGTATGTGGTACTGTGTACATGTGGTTTTGTACACATTGTATAGTGGTGCAGTGTACATATGGCATTGTGTACACGTTGTGCAGGTGGTGCCGTGTACATGTGATGTTGTGCACACATTGCATAGGTGGTGCTTGGCACATGTGGTACTGTTGTATGTGTGGGATTGAGTGTATGTCATACATGTTGTGTTGCGGGATGTGATACTATGTATGTGTATTTTGTAGTCATGGTATCATGACATATGCATTCATTGTGTTGCACTGTAGACATGTATTTGTGTTATGTTGTGCATCAAGTGTAGGTGCATGTATTGTGATATACACCGGATGTAGGCATATTTATTGTGTTGTGTTGTACATCATGTATAGTTGTATGAGTTATGTTGTATACCAAGTGTACATGTATGCATTTTGTGGTGTCGCACGTTGTGTGTGGATGAATGTCTTATGCTGTACTTTGTGCATATATACGTATGTACATTGGGTGTAGGTGTATGTGTTGTATGTCAAGTATAGATGCATACATTGCATGGTGTTGTATGGCGTGTGTGGTTGTATGTGTGTGATGCACACTATGTGTATGTGAACCTCATAGAGGAGAAGGCACTGGGTGTTTTTTGGGTGTGGTAACCGATCTGGTGTGTGTACAGAAAGAACAAAGGAAGAACTAAGGATTGATTAAAGGATAAGAATCAATATTTTATTCCAGTTTCATTATGCATGTGATTTATGATTATGGTATATGATGACTATATGTGGTTTATGATTCTGGTTTATGATGATTACATGTGATCTATGATTTTTTTTTATGATGGTTACATGTGATTTATATTTTTATGGTTATGTTTTGAGCTAACCTAATGTGATATTTTTGTACATGTTGATTTGGTCAAATATTCTAGTTTGACTTGTTGTGACAAGAAGTAAATAGGATTGCAAATGTACCTTATTGACGAGCTACCAATGAGGTATGATGTGAATTTATTTCAATTTATTTTAAATCTAATGGAATTTATGTGCTTGGTAAAGGAATACATGAACATGCCCAGTTGGGTGGTTGAAATCGACTGCAAGAATTGGCAATAATAGCAAAATAAATTGGAACATGCAGTAGTATGTTGGTAGAGTACTTCAAGAGCAGGGCCATTGTGGGACAATGGTACCCAATAGTGTCCATTGATTTCCATGAGCATTCTATGACCCGTATGATGGTCTTGAGGCAGGTATATGCCTTGGTTTTTGTACCTTTCATTGTGAAGAAACCTTGCCAAGGAATGGACTACCCGGGATGGGGGTTCCAGCAAAAATTGGAAGGTGAGTGACTACACAGAAGGGATTGACCGGATTGCTCGAGGAACTTGTAACAAAGAAGGGAAGGCCGGGGATGGATTTTTTTTGGTCATTAGCATTTCCAGATGGAATCAAATGCATATTGGGAGTGCACCTTAGAACAATAAGCTGGTAATTGTTCACTGAGAGGACAAGTGGTGCAGGATTTCAATGCTAGACATTAGATGCAACTTTATTGGTGGAAATGTATTCTAAACTTCCTGGGAAGGAGGTGAATCATGGTACTACTTTGACGGTGGAGGTGTGAGCCTCTAAATTTCCTTGTTGATTGATGTGGGCATCCTATTTTCTTATTTTCCGATTAGCATATGTGTATATGTGATTATTGTAAATATCGTAATGATTGTGTTATAAATATCTAGTATGCATTATGGTTTTTATATTGTCATTTTTTCATGATGTTTTTCTTTTGAGTAGGTCATTCATTGTAAATACTGCAACGAGCTGTGTGATAAAGCTCCATGGGTAGTATGCTTTGTTTTCAACAGCCTTGTTGAGGTATATGTGTGATTGAACACCGAGGACTATGTCCCCCAAGGGGGAGGGTTCTGTAATAGCCCTGGTGAAAATTTCATGTAATAAAAGTTAAAAATAATAACCACAAATGAATGGGACATGTATTCCAAGTTGAATGGTGGGTAGGACATCCTAGTGTATGTGTTCATTTGGTTATTTATGGCTAAGGAAATTGGCAAAGGTAATAGCTAAGGCATTAAATAGGCAAAAAGGTATTTTGGCACATTTATTTATGAAAATAATGGAAATTATGAGAAAAAGAAGGTGAAAGATGACAGGTTTCATGTGAGGAGGAAAATAATGGAAAATGAAGCAAATAGAGGCCTCATTCATAAAAAGGCTTTTGAGGATTAGTTGGTAACCTTTTGTCAGTTTAGTTTTGGAGCACTCCTATTATTCTCTCTCTCTCATACTCTTGGATACTTAGAGTTCTTTTTTCTTGGAGAAATTTGGCATTGGATCAAGAAAGGAAAAGAAGGCAAGAGGAAGCAAATATCAAGTGAGCAAAGGAAGGATCAAGTAGCTACAACAGGCTTCATTGAAGGTATCGACTTGCATGTGTATTTTCCTTGCTAGATTTTGCATGCATGGAATTTCATGTGGTTATTTTCTATCATGGCATGAGTTTTCCTAGGTGTAATAGTGTTTTTCAATCTAGCCTTTCCATTTCCAGATAGCCATGGTGTGATGGAGTTATAATGTTTGCTTGAGTTGGATTGTCGGATGGATTTAAAGCATAGTGAGGTGGATCTCCAAAATGATAGAATGCATGATCTAGTAAACCCTGAACCGAACTGTGGGTTGTGGTAAATCCATTTTTTTTTTTGCCTCAGATGACCTAAGAATCATTTTTGGTAAATAGTCGGATATAGGTAAAGCCTAGAGGAGGTTTTTCTCTGTTGGGACTAGTATTCCTAGGTTTGGGATATGTGGTAAAACCTAGAGAGTGAGTCTCGGTTTAGGGCCTAGTGACCTAGGTTTGGATTGTGGTAAAGCCTGAGAGACTAGGATACAAGAAAATTCCTCATGGTGTAGGTGGAGAAATCCAATGGAATCCATGCTTGTTTGGCATAGTGATCGGGCAGAGATCACAGTAAATCATGTTATGATGTGTCCATTGTGTTGTCCTATTGATCTTGGATGGATTATGGTAAAGCCGGGTTTCTATCAATGAGGGTTAGATGGTTTAGCCTCGGTATGACCTCATTGACTTTTTTTGGTTTGAGTCCCACATTCATGCTTGGAATATGGCACAAGGGTGATTGGCTGAAGAGAGACTTGGCTCAGCCAATCTATGGTCAATTGGAATGTGGTAGTCCCATCTAGAGTCAATTCATTGTATTGATTAATGAGAAATTCATTCCATTGATTTTCATGTGTAAATGTATTGGTCTAAATATGGATTTTAATGGCTGATATGTTTATTATAATTATGTTCCTATTATGTTGGTTATATGTTCATTTTATGGTTGCAACTATGTTTGGCTCTCAGCATGTTTTTACTTGTATTTGAATGGATATTGTATCTATGACCTAATAAGTGATAAGGAAAAAAATGACATGAGGAAGCAATGGTTCATGGTGATTCTCAGAAAAGTAAGAGATCCCTACACTTAACTATGTTATTTACGCATGTAGGATACATGTCGATGATATTCTTGATGAAATTCTTATCATGGCTAGTAGTGGTTTGGTTAAGGCCTTGATCAAGTATTTACGTTTCCATCATTTTTTCCCTGTACTTTACTTAATTCTGAGATTTCATTCCATTCTAGGTAATGTCACGGGCTCTGGGCCTAAAAAGGTGGCTCAAATCCCAGAGTCGTTGGCACATAATTGGAAATATTCATCCACAGTCACTAGCATGCAAGCCTATGAGAGCACCTTTAGGTCTCTAGTTGCTCCCTTACACAGAGAATGAGAGTAGCTAAGCCTTAAATTGTCTAGAACAATAGTCCGGGGACAGGTTGTCTAAGTGGCTAACTTGTCTTCTGAGGGTTCTGTTGATGTTGCTAGGTAGTTGTATGTGATGTTCCATCGATTTGATTTCCTTAAGGTAACCTACGAGGTCAAATCTGATCATAGTAGCTTCTCGTCTCATGTTTACCCCGGTTGGCACGGTTACTTGGGTGGATGTGGGAGGAGGGTGTTATAGTGAGCTACTAAGTATGATTCTATTATTAATTATTTTTGTGTGGTTACAAATTACCCAAATGACCTATAGTTAGGATTTTGGTCTACACCTCCATGAATGTATTCATTTCAAGATCCCTGTTGAGTCCATATTATAATAATTAACTACAAAGGTAGTAATGAAAAGTTAAGTAATGTACCTTTAGTATTTCTTTTAAGCCTATTATAATTTTAAAAATTGCTACGAAAATAAAGCCTTGACTATACCATTCAAATTTGGTTTTACCCATTTTGGTTTATAGGGTAAAAATATATTTTGTGATGGTATGAATGCTTCAGTTATTCCTCTATATGCTTGTGACAAATATGGTTTAATTTGTTGTTCTGATTTAATTAATTTCTAGTTGTGATAACTATTTAGTATTTAGTGGTGTGGATTATAAGACTTAAATAACATTATCAAAAGAATATTTGTTTGTGGAGTGTTGATGTGGGTTTTGAAGCCAATTTCCAATGAGTTGGATCATTGAACATAAGAATTGTTGTGTGTGGTGTCATTTACATATGGCAGCTTTCAATTGCACTTTATCCATTCTCAATTCAATTACCCACAACTCGTTACATTTTTCTTTGATTTGTGGATTCAGTGGATGGTTTTTTAGTGCAACATTTGGTTTCCCATAGCGACCATAAACTCCATCTCAAAGAATGATTTCTCTTTCACTAGATCGTGGGTTTAGTAATCGATGTTCATTCTTAATTGACAAATATATTTATTCATTGGTTAATTATAATGCCTTAGCACAATCCTAGATTTCTTTATTGATGACAATTACATTCCTTTTGTTGTTCTTGTTGATCTCAGTTCAAACAACTTTGTCAGAGATGCATTTGCTAGGTTTTATCCCACCATTGTGGCAACCTTCAATGAGAGGAAAATTGCATCAATCAATGCAAAGCATGATATCATGGATGTAGCCAAAATTAGAGGGATAGTTGAGAATTCCAAATAAATTCTTGAGGTAACTCTTACCTCTAGCTCAAAATTGTTTTATGCTTTTGAAAAGAGAGAAGTCGGTATTGTAGGGCTATTAAGGTATTGAAATTAGAAATGTATGCCCATATTATAAAGCTCTGAAATATCTTATGGTTTCTTACATATATTTGGGATTTGGCACTAGACATCCTCTTTGCATTGTTTTACTTATTTTCCTATAAAATTCCATTTACATTAGCCTTCCATGCTTTTTATATCTTTTCAAAACTGGCATTTAGATATCCCCTTTATGTTATTTATCTTTTTTCTTCCATCTAAATTTTCATTTTTCTCTCCCTCCTTAAAGATTTTGCATTCAAAAATAAATTTTCTTCTTCTTATTTATTTTGTTTTGTTTCTTAAATTGTTTCCTAAGGTTCAACTTTCTCTAAGTTCTATGGTTTTACATGTTTTCTTTTGGCTTTGTTCAAATCAAACAAGAATTCAGCTCATTTAACAAATACACGTGTGACTTCATGAATTTCGAGCCCATCATGAACAAAAACAAGTATGCAAGAACATTCTTGTGAAATCATCTAAAGAAAAAGCTATTAGCAAGGGTCTGGTGAAGAGAAATTTCCTATTTACTGGCCCGATAATCATGTACTCATTCATGCAAGTTACAGGCCTGATTAATTATCATCTTGTAAATTTCTTTAGACATGAAGAATGTCTTGGAATATCCTAGCAAGGGAGTTGCAACTAGAGTGAATTCCAGTAAGCAATGTTACAAATTTAGCTAAGTATAATGTTTTTAACTAGGCCATTGTGATGCTTCTGACAAAGGTTTCTCTTAGGGAAGATCGATTTCCATATTTGAACAAATGTGGGTAGAAACCTAGTGACATGAGAAGTAGTTGGTGTGCATTCTTGGATTGAATTCTTTGTATATATTAAGTGTTTTACTCTATACAAAATTAAAAATAGATATCCATATAGATTGCAATAGAAACTCTGAATATATACAAAAAATTCCACTATGTTTCTTTTTGTTATTTTAATATTTTCACAGCTTCATATTCTCTTTAGACCACCATATGTTGCGAGAGGATCTTCAATTTCTCTCGTGCATTGTAATGATTGTGATGTAGTAGTGATATTTACCACTAAGGAAATGACCTTGTAATTATTTGATGCCATAATTGGTTAATCTTATTTCTATTAATGGTTTTTACCGTAATGAATATGGCCTTATTGTCTTTTCCTGTGTCTTTTGTTCCATAAAAGATATCAAATTTCTAATATGTTTGATTAGATACTAACTTGTTGTCAATGTACCAACTATACAAAACTTCCAATGCAAAAATGAAAATTTCTGATATGTTTTATTAAACATTAAAATTTCTAATACATTTTATTAGCCTTGAATTTGTGAGATATTTGTCAAAGTCCCTAGTGCCACCTTCAGTTGTACCTATAATACCACTTGAACTCTCCTTCCCCATAAACACCAAATGATTCAATCATCACTCCTATAATTGCAGAAAGAGGCTTTATTATAATATATTGAAAAATGTCAAATTTAACAACTTGGAAGAACCACTTCCCAAGCCTCCATGGCTTAAAGAAATAATTCAGAGGGAAGGGTTGCTTTACAAATCCCTTTTCAAAAAAATCTTCCAATAGGGGTGTTGTGGCATTTGAATGCCCCTAACTCTTCATGAACTCAATAGTTCATTCCTCCCCAGCCAAGTAATGTATGAGATATCTTCCAAAACAAAACATGGCAAAGGACTCATAGTAGTTCCGTTGGATTTCGACATCAACATCAATTGCAAGTTTCGCTAATGGGGAAAACGATTCAAATCAAGATTCTTGTAAGCTAATAGATGCTCAAAGAGAACAACAATTAAAAGAGAAAGTGCAATAAGTACATAAGTGAGAATAACAATGATTTCCCACATGTAGAATGTATTCCCTTCTCTATTGAAAAATGAATTCAACAATATTCAATGAATTTGTATATTTTGCAATAGTTCCCTTGATTTTGTAAAATTTCCATTCCCCCTCCCTCCCATTGAATCAATTGTTCACAAGTCAATCTATTTTGATCCACAACTCAATTTCATCATTGACCATAAATATTTGAGTTTCCGTAAACCAAATTGTACACTAAATATTAAAAGGGGTCACCACAGCTTTTTTATTTTTTATTAGAAAACTTAGCTTATATTTCAAAATCCTTGCAGTAATACTTGATAATTTATATTCAATCCATCAAAACAAGCTATTTGGATTTTATTTTCAGCAAACCATCGTTCTGCAATAACCCTAAAAAAATTAGAAAATATGGCAGCTTCAACAATAACATTCTTGTGTACATAAGTTTAATTTTGTTTTTGACTGCCACCATAGCAGGAAGGAAAACATTACAAATCGCCTATAAAAAATGGCCACGAATACACATTTATATGACCAAGCGAAATGGTATTACACATAAAAGGGAGGGAAGAACAATCAATTGTTTTAGAGATATATTGTTTCCTTTTTTTAATTGTAATGAAAGCATGGAAAACTGTGGGGTACTTCCACGAATCCACGTCTATATGACCAAGGGAAATTGTATTACACATATAAGAAAGGGAACAATAATAAATTGTTTTGGAGATATATATTTTGGTTTTTTACTTGGAATGAAAGCATGGAAACCCCATAGTACTTCCCCACATTTTGTGGATGGTAAAATGAGAAAACCATTTGCCATCATCATGGGGTCTCACCCCAAGGGAATCGAAGAGAGTCGAATCAACAACAACTAGCAATAGTAGTAAAGATTCAATAACTTCACGTGACACGTCTGACTCTACTCTAGACCACCAAAGCAACCCTCTAGGTTAATATTTTGGAGATATATCTATATATAAATCCTTGCCATTACCCTACATTTTGTACCCTTTAATTATGGTAGTCCATGATGTCACATCTCTGTGTAACTATTTATCAAAAAATTATCGATGTACAAATTCCATATTCCCATATTTAACATTTATGTCAATGAATGTATTCTCGATGAAAATATTCAGTTTGATCCTATTCTTCAAGCTGATTTGAGAGGCCACATGCCCCTGTAATATGGAAGACCCCATGCAAGGTAGTTGATAGCTTGCCAGTCTTTGAACATGTTGTGTCGTATACCTATTGAATCATGGCCCTTTTATTGTGGGCTAGGAACGCATTGAAATTTTATTAAGTAGGGTTTATTTAGGAAGATACAGAGGGTAAACCCTAAGATTTGAGAAAGGACTAGTGGTATTAGCTAGGTCAAAGTAAATTATGTATTAGTTTCTTACAAGCTACAACAATAAACAACAATGGTACATACTTTTCATTCCAATGTTAGGATATTCCGACACATAGGAAATAGTTAAGTATAACTTGATCTAGTGTAGAGTTAGGTAAAGTGTGTTTCTTTACTATGTACTTTTGTAACTTACAATCCGACAATCATTATATGTAGTGATCTGATGATTCATTCTCTCCTCAGTATTACTGACACTTGATCTGTGGCTTGACACCCGATTGGTCCGTGATCTCTATTTAAAGAGAATGGAGGGTCATTTGTAGGAAAATTGTTCATGAGAGAAGCTTATGTAAATTTTCATTCTTTTATTAATAAATTGCCTAAAGTGGTTGCGTTGGCTCAGACCATGGATTGTTTCCCTCTTTGAGGGTTTTAACCACGTCAACAATACTTGTGTATTGATCTGTGATCTATTTGTGAGTAGTTGCCTTTGGTGTTCTATCTAAGGAACTTACCCTGTAAATTCCTACATGGTATCAGAGCTATTTTAGGGCTGCATCCATTGGTGATCCAAATGTGAAGCTGGTAGAACTGCATCTGACTGTCATTTCCTAGATCTATTGTTACTGACTACTTTCGTGTGGAGAGGACTGCTCTATTATGTTAAGAGCATCTGTTCCAGTTAGGAACCCCTTTCGTTTGACGCGAAAAGGTTTTTGGTAGCCCTAGCTACGTCATTTTTAAGATCTGGAGGTATACAATGTTTATTTGCAGTTTTTAGTTATTTTCTCTCTGTTTATTTCAATTTATTTAGCTCTTTTTTTTTCTTATTACTGGATCTATACCTTTCATTTCTGCATATGCTCTTTTCCCTATGATTCTGTGTGATCTAGCCAAATCGGAAATGGAAAGGAAGGACATTTCTCATGTGTATGCTCTTTTCCACCGTGCCTTAGTGTCATCTCATAAAATCAGAAACATTGAGGAAAATATTTAGCTTCTATCTAAAGCTAACTTCAAGCCATAAGGTTTGTTTTTTTTTTGTATGTCCATGTTGGGTTTTGTGTTTTTTCATTTGTAGGTAGAAAAGAGCTTTCTCAAGTACGCACACACCCCAAAGCTTCAGTGTCTTAAAAAAAAAAAAACCCTTCCTCTTTTCAAAAAATTACTAACCTTTTAATCTAGCTCACTTGGTCTAAAGCTACTTTATGAGAATAGAGGTCTTGAGTTCAAATCTTTCTTTTTGTTGAGCTAATTAGATTAAGTTTGGAAAGGGGGCATATTTTTTTAAATATCACATTATCATTCATTTCCCCACATTTTTGCACTTCATCGGCATCTTAAACAACTTTTCTTAAAAAAGCCATAACTTCCTCATCCATAAGCCATTTCAGAGCCATTTTTTTTTAATCAACCTAATTTTTCAAGATATTTCAATTGGAACACTTAGTTTCAGCATCTATAGATTTAGTTTTTGTTAAAATGGAAAGTCCATGCCAAGTTATTCTTGATAGCACCAACTACTTCCAATGGTGGTCCTACATTGTGTATTTACTTAGAAGTAAAGGTCTTTACAGAATAGCCTTAGGCCAAGAAACCAAACTAAAAGATGAAGATAAGATAGCCAAATGGGAAAATAGGCAAGATGAAGCAAGTGGGTTGATAGGGATGTCTATTTCTCCAGACCTTAGATTCCATATCGCAGAACTTGATACTCCTAATGAAGCAATGAAACAGATCACTAATGTTTTTGGATTTAAAAATGAACTTAGATCCCATCAACTCAAAAATGAGTTGATTACATTGCACCCCAATAATTTTTCTTCCATTGAATATTTTTTGTCCAATTTCAAGACCCTTAGACTTCTATTGAAAGGTGTTAAGGTTAATAAAGAAGATGGAAACCTTATCTATTCCATTCTTACTAAGTTGGGACTAGCCTACTCTGTGTTTGTTTCCACCTTCCATTCTACAAGAGAAGCCTTCATTTCTCAAGGAAAATACTACAAGTCCCCTTCCTTTGATGCCTTTTGTGATTATTTAATAAGAGAACAAGAAAAAATCTTACATCTTGGTCTTCTTAATCTTGGGAACTCTTCTAAGAAAGCCTTAGCCACCTAGCAGCAACCAAATCCAAAGAAACCTAAGAAGTCATATCCTAAAAGGAATGGTCCTAAACCAAACAAGGGTCCTAAGCCATTTCAGTCTCAAAATGAAAAATCATTTCAACAAAATTATAAGGCAAATAAAAACAAATGGAAGAAGACTGATAGACATTGCCACTTTTGTAATCAAGATTGCCACTTAGAATCCAAATTCTTTAAGAAGATGGAAGCCTTGGAAGTAGAAATGAAGAATAATAACATCCATTTGGAGCACTCAACAACTTCAACTTCGTCTTCAGGAATAACACTTTCTGCATGTGGTTGTCAAGCATATCGGTCTGGATATACACTAAATGTATCTTCTTCTTCTCATTCTCATGAGTGGCTCATTGATTCTAGAGCTTCTTATCACATGGCCAAAAGAAAAGCCATGTTTTCTTCTTTAAATGATTGTAACACCAAAAATATATATGTTAGTGATGATAGATCTCTTAGTGTTGTAGGGACTGGAACTGTTCATATAGAAAATGGTCAATTTAATGATATATTATGTGTTCCAACCTTAACCTACAAACTTCTATCTGTATATCAGATAACTCATTCACGTGAAGGTAAAATCATTGAATTTTCACTTCATGATGTTGTAATTAAGGACCTAAGAGATCCTAGATAGATTTTAGCTACTAGCATTGTTGATGATTCTACAAGGTTGTATAAGTTTAACAACTTTGGGTCATCAAATCTTTCCTCGGTATTTTTTGCCCATAATGATGAAGTGAGCAAACTTTGGCATGGGTGATTTGGTCACTTAAACTATCACTCCCTTTAGAATCTATGTAAATAAAATATGGTGACAGGTCTTCCAATGGTATCTTGTAGAGATGGTGTTTGTTCTGGATGTGTACTCAGAAAACATCATCGGCGTAGTTTTGATCAACGTGCCTCTTGGCACGCCTCAGCCCCTTTACAGCTTGTGCATAGTGATTTATGTGGTCCACTTGCAGTTGTTTCATTCTGTGGCTGCAATTATTTCTTAATTTTCATTTATGATTTCTCTAGATGCACTTTGGTATACTTCTTAAAACTCAAGAGTGAAGTATTTAACATGTTCTTGGCCTTTAAGGCCTTTGTTGAAAAATAATCTAGACATCAAATTCTTAAGCTAAGATCTGATAATGGCGGAGAATATGTTAACAATAAATTCATCAAATTTTGCACTGAGAATGGAATTCAAATGCAACATATTGTTCCATATACTCCACAACAAAATGGTGTAGCTGAAAGGAAGAATCGCACCTTAAAGGAAATGGTCAATTATATGCTTCAATCTAAAGGACTTAGTCTTAATTTTTGGGCATAAGCAATTAACTGTGAAAATTACATAATCACATTCCTACTAAGGTTTTAAAGAATATCACTCTAGAAGAAGCATGGAGCTAAATTAAATCAGATGTACTTCACTTTCTTGTTTTTGGAAGTGAAGCATGGGCCCATATTCCAGATGAGAAACATAAAGCTTTAGAACCTAAGAGTGAAAAATGTATTTTTGTTGGATATTTGGAAGATGTCAAAGCATACAAACTTATTCCACTTAAGTCCAAAAATGTTATCATTAGAAGAGATGTAAAGTTTGTTGAAAATATATCGGCCTACAAGCCTAGTTCAGCGGATGTGCCACCTCTCTCTATCCCTTCTACTTCTAAAAATATTTATTCTTCAAATGATGATAGTGAGGATGACAATCCTCCCCCACCCTCTCAGGATAGCTCCTCAGCTTCCAAAATGGGTCTCTGCTACTCGGGATGTAGCAGGTGCTCTTGCCAGTGATCATATAGATCAATGATGTACACATTCTCAGTTCAATAGAGCCTCTTCTTTACTAGCTTAAGCTTCAGCTAATTATGATCCTGACACCTTTTAAGAAGCTTCAGGACATCCAGATTGGGATGCAACTATGAATGAAGAATATCGTTCATTATTGGCAAATGATACATGGGATGCTCCCTTCCAAAGGGATGAAAACTTACTAGATGCAAATGTGTTTATAGAACCAAGAATGGACCAGATGGAAAAGTTGATAAGCATAAAGGTTGTCTTGTTGCTAGGGGTTTTTCGCAAGTTGAAGGCATTGACTATACTGAAACCTTCTCCCCTGTTGCCACAATGAACTCTATCCACCTTGTTCTTTCCCTTGATGCCTCTTTCAAATGGGAATTCCATTAGATGGATGTTAAATCTGCCTTCTTGCATGGGAACTTGCATGAAGAAATATATATGGAACAACCTACTGGCTTTATACAAACATAATCCAACCTTGCATGTCAGCTTAAGAAATCCCTTTATGGTCTCAAGCAAGCCCCTCAGACTTGGTATGCCAAAATGGAGAGCTTTCTTTTAGAAACTGGAATTTCTAGGTGTCATTCTGACAATACTGTGTACACCAAGTAGGAAAGTCTCTTATCATTCTTGTTCTTTATGTTGATGATATTATCCTTACTGGTAGTGATCCTAACCTTATAAGCCATGTGAAGTCCAACCTTAAAAAGAAGTTTGAAATGAGAGACTTAGGACACTTGCATTATTTTCTTGGTCTTCAAGTCTTGCAATCCAAGGAAGGTATTTCCCTTTCCCAGTCCAAGTATGCATGTGATCTTCTACGCCATTTTCACATGGAAGACTATAAGCCAACCTCTTCTCCATTTCAGTCTGGAGCCAAACTTTCAGTCACTTGTACCTCCCCTAAAGTTGATGCTACCTTATATCGTCAACTTGTAGGAAACCTTTTGTATCCAACCCATACTCATCCTAACCTTTCCTTTGTTGTTGGCCTTATTGCTCAGTTTATGCAAAACCCACATGAAAGTCATTGGAAAGTAGCTAAAATAATACTTCATTATGTTCAAGGTACATTTCAGTTTGGGATTCATTACAGTCCAGAAGCATCTCCTCTATTGGTTTGCTTCACTGTTTCTGATTAGGTTTGTGACCCTGATGATTGGAAGTCTACTGCAGGTTATGTGTTCACTCTTGGTTCAGGACCTATTACATGGGATTGCAAGAAACAAAGTGCCATTTCTCTTTCTTCAGTAGAAGTAGAGTATCATGGTGTCATAGAAGCTAGTAAGGAATCCCTGTGGCTTCGTCAGATCCTGTCAGAGTTTGGCTTTCAGCAGGAGCATCTGACTACACTTTGGTGTGATAATCAAAGTGTCATTCAACTATGAAAAGATCCAATCCAACATCAGCGCAGCAAACACATTGAACTACACATGCACTTCATCAGAAAGCTCATTCACGACCATGTTCTTGAAGTGCAATATTGTTCAACAATTGATCAAGTTGCAAACTTCTTTACAAAGGCTCTCACAAAGGAAAAGTTTACTAAAATTTGATTTATGGTTGGAGTTCAGGAACTTGTCACTAAGGGGGGATAGGCTCTAATGCCTACTTCCTTCTCCTATTGTGTCATATTCGTACATCCTTCAATCCTATCCCAAGTTTTTCTTAATAAGGGATGTTAGGATATTCCGACACATAAGAAATAGTTAAGTATAACTTGGTCTAGTGTAGAGTTAGGTAAAGTGTGTTTCTTTACTATGTACTTTTGTAACTTACAATCTGATGGTCATGATATATAGTGATTTGATGGTTCATTCTCTCCTTCGCATTACTGACACTTCATATGTGGCTTAGCACACGATTGGTCCATGATCTCTATTTAAAGAGCATGGAGGGTCATTTGGAGGAAAATCATTCACGAGAGAAGCTTATGTAAATTTTCATTCTTTTATTAATAAATTGCCTAAAGTGGCCGTGTTGGTTGAGGCCGTGGAATATTTCCCTCTTTGAGGGTTTTAACCACGTCAACAATACTGGTGTATTGATTTGTGATATGTTTGTGGGTGGTTTCCTTTGGTTTTCTGTCTAAGGAACTTACCCTGTAAATTCCTACATCCAAGTAGTCTAAGTTTAGGAATATATGAAAGGTAAACCTTGAGATTCAAGCTAGGACTAGTGGTACTAGGTAGGTCAATTCAAATTATGTATTAATTTCCTGCACGCTATAGAAAGGTAGCAATAATGCTTGGAAAAAATTGTGGCTACATCTGAGAGGCTACATGCCCCTGTAATATGGAAGATCCCATGCAGGGTAGTTGATAGATTGTCGGTATTTGAACCTGTTCTGTTGTATATTTGTTGAACCTTGGCCCTTGAATTGTGGGGGAGATGAGGGAATTGAAGTAATCTTTCCATGCAGTGTGAGTTTATGAATATATAAAGGGTAAACCCTAAGATCTAAGCAAGGTCTAGTGGTATGAGGTAGATCAATTAAAATTATGTATTAATTTCTTTCATGCTACATCAAGGCAACAAAAATTCTTGGTACAATTTGTTCTTTCCAAGTAGTCAAACTTTAGGAAGATATGAAAGGTAAACCTTGAGATCTGAACAGGGACTAATGGTACTAGGTAAGTCAATGCAAATTATATATTAATTTCCTGCATGTTATAACAAGGCAGCAATAATGTTAGGCACAAATTGTGGCTACATATAAGAGGCCACATGCCCCTGTAATATGCCAGACCCCATGCACAGTAGTTGATATCTTGCCAATACTTGAACCTCCTATGTTTATTGGATTGATAGTTTGTATCCATAGAAAATTTTAGGGGTGACTCTTAACCCATGGGTGAAATGACAAACATTATAACTTGGAACTAGACCACGCATTGCCTTACCAAAATTATGTGTGTTAGTACCAAGTCGTAATAAACACCAATAATTATAATATAGCATTAAAACAATAAATTAATTGAAACATATTAACTAAAGTGCATAACTAGCCTCTCAACCATTGTGACTAGTCAATGTTAAGTACACCATGACATGGCTTTGTAATTATATCATTCATCTCATATTCTCCCTTTTTTTAATACATGATAAATATCTTTATATTCCCTATGAGGAATATATATATTTCAGTCCTCGAGATATTTCTTAGAAAACAAGGCTCATAGCCATTATAAGAAATACTCATTATGGGTTCAACACATTTTCACATGTAGGATTTCTCCCTACCACCTACACTAAACCTAATTGACTTTCCATGAGAAATATATTTATATTCCATATAACGAATATACTTGTTTTGGTTCTTGATGGATTGCTTAACAGGCCTTGAAGCCATTACAAAAAATACTCATTATATACTTTGTTAGCCCTTTACAAATTCTTTATTATTCAGTGAAAGACTCGCCAAGGTCTTACAAGATCTTATAATACAGCGAAAGATTCCATTATTTTACAAGATTTATATAATATGGTGAGAGATTCGCCATGATTTTAAAAGATAATATAATCTGATGAGATATTCGCCAAAAAAATTATATATACATATTATATTTGATAAAATTGCCTTTCACTTTTCCATGTATCATGGGGATTAACCCATTTATTACACATATAAATTTAAGGGGGTTTTTAAAATTTTCCCTAACCCTAACCATTCATCTTCTAGACAAGGTAGAAATATTCTGAGCACCATTCCAACTCCTATTGCCAAAGTAGGAGTGTCTTCTCATCCTAGTCTGGAGTTGACATACGAGGCTACCTATGAACAACTTCAAGCACTTTGAGCTATAACTTGTTGGTTTGCAAAGGCTATCATTTTACTTCCTATTCTACATAATCTCCCACATCAATTGAAGAAGAAAGAAAAAGCTCGTACCAGTGTATTAGTTTAAACAGTGGAAGATTTGGTTTTTTCCACTCTCGAAGTGTTAGTAGATTCCTCAGAATACACAGTGAAATAAGATCCACTTCCAACCATTTACGAAGGGTATGAAGAAGACATTGTTCTTTCTGATAACATATAACGTTTTAGATGGTGATGAGAAATATCCTCAGATTCTAAAAAGGAAGAGGAACCAAGAGACAGATACATGGTTGATCAGGACCTAGATTGGATGGCCCAAGGGCCTCTCACTCTTCTAAATAATTTTCATAAGATGCTCAAACATCTGGAATTTTTTTTATCAAAGTTTGATCCAGATAAGAAGACAAAGGCAAAAGATCACATCCACAATTTCTACACGCATATACATACGTTAGAGGTAAGGTAATATGATGTTGCTTGTAGGATTTTTCCTTTTACATTTGAAGGTAGAGTGGTAGCATGGTACCATAATATACTTGCCAATTCAGTCCATAGTCGGACGGAGTTTAAGAATTTATTTCTGGAGAAATTTGGTGATGATAAGACTCCTGCCATGTTATTGAAAGAGCTAGAAAAAAGTAAGATGGGGGGAAAGGAGAAAGTGAAAGATTTTAATCAAACTATAATCACATATTGAACAAGTTTCCGATAGGAACACAACCACATGATTCAATTACTATTGATTACTACACAATGCCTTTCCCACCAACATTTCCTCGTTCGTTAAAAGAGATACAAAGGAACATTGACACTAAAATTTGCAGAAGAAAGCACTATCAAGAATGACTTGTGCATTATTGGATTTATTATTGATGATGATGAATCAATAGATTCCAAGGAGACTAACAAGAAGTACTAGCCTTCTTCAAGTAAGGCTAAAGATAAGGATTCATCGGATATTGAAATCTTGACCAAGATAGTAAAAGAACTTACCAATTATATTTCAAAATTAAAGAGAAGGTCAAGTGAGACTTATACTAGTAGAAAACATACCAAGTATTTCTCGTTTCGAGGGAATAATAACAGTAACATTAATAATCAAGTCACCAAATATTCCCAGATTTCAATTGTTTTGTTGAATATAGAAAGTAGGGGTGTGGACAACTATTTATCTTTCCACTAGGAATATCATTCAAAAAAGACATGTTCAGAGTGGAACCACAACATGAATGCTCTAGTAGAAGACATTATGGATTCCTTATTAGCATATGAGCAGTAGGAACAAATAGAAGAAATATAATAACCTACAACAACTAAAGAAAGTATGAGCATTAGACTTGCAGTGAATTTTTTTGACTGTATTCTTAATGCTAACAAGGAAAGTGTTGAAGCACCACCACAAAGTGAGCCCCCCTCAAAATCAAAATGGTTGATACATTTTGAGGACAAAAGGGCTTGTTTCTGAACAAGAGGTAACCAGATAGAAAATGAAGCAACAATTGCTAAGAAGGACCTCACTATTGGTTATTCCTTCTTAGAATGCATAGAGTAAGTCTGGAAATACAACTAATTCTAAGGATACTTCCACTAGTAACAAAAGCAATTCCATCACTCTGGAAGTGTTAAAAAAATTCACTTCCCCCAGACACTTCAGTACTGCCTACTAAAGGTGAAACAATTTAGTATAACATAGTTGAATATTTAAAGAGAGCTTGAGCTAATATTTCCATATTTGAGCTCATGAAGATAGCAAGCCAACATGAACTACTAGTCCAAGCATTTTCACAACTTTCACCATGTGACAAAGTTTTTGCCTCTCATAAGGTGTCTAGTAAGTCTTATGGTTCCCTTGAATTTGTAGTTATTGTTGTATCAATAGGTGTTAACAGTCTCTGCCCTCCATTCTTGTTAACTTTTGAAATTATCAATTACAATTTCCATAATGTTTTAGTTTATTTTGGTGCATCTGTGAATGTAATGCCATTCTCTGTTGCCAAGAAAATAAACACTAAACGAGAAAAAATTGATGCACAAATCATTCAGTTGGACAAATCTCTTGTCCAACCTATTCGTGAACTAAGGAATGTTCTCATCTTATTATCATATGATCATTGAGTTCACCAATGTATAAATATTGTAATTGTGGACATCCTTGAAGCCTACGACGTACTCCTGAATAGAGACTAGTCTAGTAAATTAAAAGGGTATTTTGCTACATATTGGACACATTTATGGCTTCCATACAAGGGCATAAATAACCAGATTTGAGTGGAAAGTGAGCCATACATGAAACACATTGTGACACCATTTGAGGGCCACAATGAACCTATTCTCTTTGTTTATTTGATCTTTGGAAATTGTTTCTTGGAAATCGATCACGTCGGGTGTTATCAAGCATAGCCATCACCCATCTCACTAGATACACTATGGGAGCTCCTTGTTCTCCAATTGGTGGAAATGAATATTGTAATATAAATGTACGTAGTAATAGTAATAATAGTACAACAAGAAATCTAGTAGCCATCAGTATTTGGACTTTATATTTTGATGGTTCAAAGATGCAGGATGGCTCTAGAGCCAGTTGCATACTTATAGACCCAGGTAACAAGAAGCATATCCTTTCATCGCTTTTGGAGTTCGAGTGTACCAATAATCTTTTGAATATGAATAACTCGTAGTTGGACTAATGAAAGCCATTGACCTAAAGGTAGATTTTCTTAAGGTAATTAGTGTCTTAGAGGTGGTCACTCATCAGGTATGGGATACTATCCACTATGTTTCACCAAATCTTAAAAAGTTCCAACAAAATGTACATTTGGTTAATTATTTTAAATCTTTTAATATCATTTTTGTTTTTAGGCTTAGAAATGCTGCAACATATGCATTAGCAAATGCATCCACTAGGATGTCGCCATTTAGAAATGGTTTTTCTATTGAAATTATATATAAACCATCTATGCCTGATAATGCCACTAATTTTCATCTTTTCAATGATGACAAACAAATACTGAATTTTATGGCTAATGCAAATGTATTCAAAGATGTTTTCATAGAAGAGGATGAGCACGATAAGGCGTTGCAAGAGGCATCTAATGTGATGAAAGGAAACACTATTCCTAAAGGTGTGGTGTCCCTGGAAAAATTATATGACCTGCAAAACCGGTATAGAGGAAAAATTAATACAATGTCTCAAAGCTCGAAGTTATCATTTAAACAAACAAATATAGGAACCTAATAAGATTTGAAGTATGAGAACCTTGGTACATGTTGTTCTCCACGGGAACAACAAGCATTTATCCACTTATTCAAATAGTACCTGGATGTGTTTGCGTGGACATACGATGATTTAAAGACATGTGATCCAAACTTAAACATGAACGTAACAACTTACAGATATAATCATAAACACAAAGATGTAGAAGAAAAAGACTTCATTTCATTAATAAAAAAATATTGAACTATGCTTAAAAACAGAATGGAAATAAGATAGCTCGGGTGATGGTATCTTATCTCTAAGAAGCGATGCGGAGGCTAAATGCATTTGAATTGAGGTACAATAACACTCAAGGGCCATTTTATTATTAAACAATAAGATAAAACTATAAACAACCAAAACCCTAACCCGAGGAGATGTAACACCAAAGAGTTTATGGGTCCTGTTGGGGTTAGTTGGGTAGCCAACTTCCTAGGGACATAACTTGGTCATATTATCTCCATTTGACGTGTATGATACCTCATTGGAAACATATCTATAAAGAATACAATGACTGATGAAATGTCCATAGAAATCACCTCAAAATGGCTCTGGAATTTCAAGGCCCGAAAAACTACCAAAAATAGTAAATTGTGCTACAATTAAGGAAAACGAAAAAAATGAAAGAAACAATGGTGACGGTCCAAGTGGAATAGGTGGGTGGCCACCAATATCCACCTGGATCATTCCTCCCCCCTTAGGAAGCAATGTTCCCCATTGCATTGAGCTCCTCCATGAGATGAGGAAACTTCTACTAAACCTGGTCCCTGGTGAGCCATTTCCCTTGGTGAAGGAGTTAGCCTTCTTTGACAACTCGATATAGTTGTATCCTATGTTGTCGAGTGTTCTTGATCTGTGTGTCCATGATCTGATCACTTGTAGCCTATTCCATGCAATCCAGGTTGATCTCTATTGGTGCAATTTGTTTTGCAATATCATATGTGTCCAAAAATGGTGGACAGTATGGCCGAAGGCGATCTACATTGAACACTAGGTGTAGACGAAGGAACGGTGGGATGTTGAGCTCGAAGGCATTTTCACCAACAACCTTGGTGATATTGTATGGCCCATACCAAAGTGGGTGAAACTTACAATGGGGTCGAGTTAGGTGCTCCTACAAATGTAGCCAAACTTTGTCACCCACCTGGAACCTGTGCGGCACTCGATATTGATCATGGCATTGCTTGTACTTAGCATTATCTCCATCCAATATATCATTGACCTATTGGAAAATGTGTTGAATGTGCTCAATGAATTCGTTAGCCCTTTTAGCTTCAGTCTATATGTGATTCGAATCTACCTAAGTGGTTGTAAATCATATGGCTACATCAATGGGGCATAATGTTTGAAATCCCAGCCCTACTTGAAAGGGGTTGTGGCCTGTTGAGATATGGAGAGCTCTATTGTAGATGCGTTGGACATAGGTGTTAACATGGCTAATATTCACTATGTCAACAAGGGGAACTAACTCGATCGCATGCCCCAATTATACATACTTTCGTTTGGAATTGCCAGCTCTTACGGGTTTTAAGGGACCCCGTAAACTGCTGAACATGTCTACAAATTGCTTCCGAGAGGAAGACTTCAATTGAATCAACAAAATGAAATAGCTAACCTCTATGTATTAAATCATGCTACTTCTAACTACTCTAATCTAGTCCTAGCTACTCTAATCTATCCTGCAAGAGCATAATACAAAGGTTTAAACATCATATATATGTTCAGCAGGGGTGTGATATGGAAGGTTAAACATCATGCATAGATTCAAGTCCAAATGAATCAATCACTGAATTCACAGATGCACAAGGCTGTATTAATGCTAAATTTCAATCCAATTACTCATATAAGAATCCACATTCTTCTATGGAATTAAAACTGCAACTGATGTCTAATTTAGTTTCAAATCAGAGACCATTCACAAGTTAACCATGAAACTGAATCACACTCAATTTAATAAGTCTAATAGTGAACTATAAGTCATTAATATGCATAAATATAAATCATATTTGCATTCATGTTAGTAACAACACTCTAATCCGAACAATACAACAAGTTTGAAACTAAAGGCTCCTTCTTCCCTCCAAAAAAGTCCTCCTCATTCACAATAAAGCAACACTACTCTTCTCGAAAATCAAAAGCCCCTTCTCCTCTTCAAAGGTAATATTTATGCTAAAAGCCTCTCAGCCTCAGTCTTCCCTACCTCTTCGCCTTCCTTATCCTTCCTTCATTATGTCGATGAAAAGAAATAGGTGAAAACCGTTGGTGTCATTGTTGACACATAAAGGGAATTTCTTGACATTAGGGCACTTCATTTCCTCAGCACTGAATGGATATTGATTATAGGGGATGACTATTTTTCATCTCTTCATGATGCGATCTAGAGTGGTTTTGCCTTTTGGGAATACATGGGCAACACTTGGACATACGAACGCCACGCCATAGGACCCAATCTTCAAATATACATATCTGCGGGGAAAGCTCTTCAAATCGGTGCATGCATCTTTTATTTGGATTCAAACTTGAAGCTTATGCATCCATCTTGAGGTTTCGCTTGCCTTATCTCGGTCCTCACCTGTAGAGACGGCCAACATCAATTACACATATATAGATATGCTACAAAATGCTTAAAAACACAAAGTTTACATCCATGAAACATTTATAACATAATGAATGACAATCGCAATAGAATCGGCCCCTAGTTTTTAGCTTTATGCATAAATTAAGCCTCGCAAGCCAAACTTGGTTTACACTGAAAACTGTCAGAAAACACAGCCGAAATCAAATTGCGAACTTGAAAAATTATATGCTTAGTTTTGAAATCATCGGTGGAAATCCCTTTTTGGGGCCTATCGCAACTAACATAATGGATTCATGGCTACCGAACCCGACAGTATTGTACCACATTTATACATCATCGAGTCCGAAAGCCTGTCACATACCGCAATCGGTCTAGGTATGAGGCCTTTACATAAAGCACTCAACTATCTTCCAAACTCGATGGAGTTATTAATCAGAATATATGTGCTATCGGGTCAGGTTCCCAATTCCTCATCGCATATTGGTTGAGTGTGGGGGCATAAAATTAGCGGGGAGGTGGAAGCTGGACCTGTCCATGATTATAAAACTAGGAATATTTATTTTCAAGTCCACCCCAATGGACATACATGGATTTTTCCCATTATCCATGTGTTGTGTGATAAAGCATTAACGTCGGGGGTTTTCCAAAGGGAAGGGTAACACTGCAGATCCGAAGGGATTTATGAAACTTAACACATATGTGTCTTGGGTCCTGGATCCATCGCTTATCACTATCGG
>APFE030795876.1:108411-120214 GCA_000404065.3 Pinus taeda | reverse complement strand
CCGATAGTGATAAGCGATGGATCCCGGACCCAAGACACATATGTGTTAAGTTTCATAAATCCCTTCGGATCCACAGTGATACCCTTCCCTTTGGAAAACCCCCGACGTAAATGCTTTATCGCACATCACATGGATAATGGGAAAAATCCATGTATGTCCATTGGGGTGGACTTGAAAATAAATATGCCTAGTTTTATAATCATTGACAGGTCCAACTTCCACCTCCCCGCTAATTGTATGCCCCCACACTCAGCCAATATGCGATGAGCAATTGGGAACCTGACCAGATAGCGCATATATTCTGATTAATAACTCCATTGAGCTTGGAAGATAGCTGACTGCTTTATGCAAATGCCTCATACCTAGACCGATTGCGGTATGTGACAGGCTTTCGGACTCGATGATGTATAAATGTGGTACAATACTGTCGGGTTCGGTAGCCATGAATCCATTATGTTAGTTGCGATAGGCCCAAAAAAGGGATTTATACATGCTTTGCAAAGGATTTTCATTATAAAGGGTTATAATGGAAATAAAGTGGTGATAGAAGGTTTTGTGTATTAAGTGCACAAATGACTGTAGTGAGGGTGGGGGTGATTATGCATGTGGGCATAGAAATACCACGAATGCATATTGAGATTGAAATGTTTGATGAAGGGAATGAATGAAGGGCTAACCTAGGTCAAGAATGAACTATGCAACATAGATTTATCAAAGGGGGCCTTGACCATTTAGAAATTAAAGATTTGGCTTAGCAAAGAGCTAAAATCCTTGGGATAGGATAAATCATTCAAAGGAGTGCAAAATCAACTTATAGGGGGGGCCCATTCAAAATCGTTATCAAGGCAAGTTTTAATAGGGTGGTGGTTGTGGCAACATCAAATGGAAAACCGTTGGGTGAACCAATTATCTTTGTTTCCAAATAAACCTTAGATCAAATAGAACAACAGGGTGTTAAGTTAACTTGAAATGCACACTGTACATATGGATAAGCATGGGTTCCACTTCAACATTAATTACTTTAGGTGGGATTAAGACAAATACCTTCTACTTACTGATAGGGTTTTGACAGGAATTCTCCAATGGTGGCGTTATGGGATTTATTGATGTTCCTCTACTTTTTTCCAACCTTCAAAAATCCTTTCAGGGCCATCACTGGTCTACCAATACCTATTTTAGGTGTGTACATTAGCTCTTTTGTAGACGTGTTTATCTACACTTTGTATAAGAATTCCAGTGCTATATTTTCATATGATTGAATGGGGCGTAGTCATGGATCATGCCATATTTTTAAACCGCTTAATCATAGTTGGGCTTGCTGTGTCAACTGGTACTCTGAGCCCAACAACAGTCCCTACTCAAACCGACTTTCCAAACAACCTGTCCTTCCAAATTGGCACAAGGACTTGACATTTCCTTTTCTTTTAAATAAGTCCTTCCAATTTCAAGCACAAGGACTAGAGACCACAATTGGATTTTCCACAGGGTATATGACAATGAGCTTAACCCATGAAAGGAGGTTTACTTGCAGGCAACAAGTATAGGACAATTATGTGTGGTGGATGGGGCCAATGGAGAATGACTTGTAAACCTTACAAACAAGTATAGGCTAGGTCTGAGTGGGATTTATTTAAATGCAGTGTTCCTCCATGCCAGCCCAGCTATAGTTACACATTTTTTGTGTTATAAAGATGCCCCTATAGGCTCTAGATATCCAAGTTATCAATAGATCTCACACAGTTCCCAACATATGCCAATGAGGTGTTTCAGTTTTCATTCCATTATTGATTCTGAAGTGCTCATGGGCTGATAGAAATTTTGTTTGATTTACAGGAAAAATATGGATTTAGGAATAGCAAAATCATCAGCAAGATAATGAGGTAGGGAAAGGCCAAGAATAGCAAATGAAGGAAAATCTGAAAGGTAGAACGAGACTGGAGGACTACAATTAGCTGGCTGAAAAGGAATGTAATTCAAAATAGCAGGAAAACAGACTTGGTAGAAAACAAAGGAAAGGACAGAAATACAATTAAACTAACAACAAAAAGAAATGAACTCTAACCTACTTAAGAGGCAACCACCAATGCGGTGGCTACTGGAAGTATCCCTTCAAATGTTGGCCATTAACAGGGAGATTTTCAGTCTCCCCTTGTAATGTTTTCAACTTGTAAGTCATTTGCCCAATATTTTTAATGACTTGCAATGGGCCTAGCCATGGGTGTTGGAATTTTGTGTGTTTAGCCTTTGGCTCACTCATCTTGTCCCATTTCAGAACTAGTTCCCCCACTTGGAAATCTTTATCTCCTACCAGATGATGCTCAAACCATCATTTTCCAATCATTTGGTGGCTTTTGAATTTAATTCTAGCTCTATCCCTTAATTCCTTCACTTCATCAGTTGGTCGATCCTTTCTTGAAGTGAGGCTGAAGGGGTTCCTCTTGAAGCCTAGGAGAGATGTAAAGATGGAAGGGCAACGTTTGGGGGAAAGATGGCTTCATGTCCATAGACTAGGAAATATGGAGAGTTTCCCAAGACCACTTTAGGGGTGACCCTATTGGCCCAAAGGGCATTTGTCAAAGCATTGTGTTAGTTCCTCTGGTTATCAGCAACTGCCTTGCAGATTATGTGGATAAGGTTCTCATTGGAAGACTCTACAACTCTGTTTCCCTGGGGGAAACATATTTTATGTGGATTGACTTATCAATGGCAAACTCAGTTAGTCTCAGAGATGAAAAATAAGAAGCATTATCAAAGATAAGAGTGTTAGGGATGCCATACCTGTTGATAATGAATTTCTCAATGAATGATATTACCTAATCTTCATTCACCTTCTAGAGCGGGATGGCTTCGGTCCATCTGGTGAAGCAATCAATCACTATGAGTATATATTTGCGTTATTGTGAGGAGTTTGGAGCGATCTCGCCTATGACATCTAGGCTCCATTGGTGGAACGGTCGGTAAATCATGACAGGCCTAAGGGGAACAACGGACTTTCTTTTGTTGGCATTTTGGCACTGATTTAGAGCTATGGCACAGGTGTTGTCCTTGATGGCAACTTTTTTTGGTAATAGATCTCAGTTTAGGCTTTCAGATTGAAAGAAAAGACATATACGCAGGTTCATTTAGACGAAGACGTGTATACACGTAGGTTAGACGTTACAAAAGCACGTATATGTTGGAGAACTTACTTTTGGACCATGGTAGTTAGTCCTTGGTATTTGAACCTATCATTTTGGACCATGGTGTCTCATCAGATGTGTTGATCCCAGGTATTAGATCCATGGTATTGTTTTATTATGGTTTTCGACCATGGTATTGTGAAAGGCATAAGACTATAAAAGAGGAAGGAGATCATTTGGAAAATGATCATCTGAATTATTATTGAATATCTGATAAAGTGCTAGATCTGGAATACTGGTAATTGGGTTATGGTACAGATCTGGATCTGAATGGAGGAGGAAACCTAGTGCAAAGAGAAGGATAAGTTTTATTGATGGGTCATAATCATTAAGCTTGAATGATAGTATCTTTGTATGATTTTTGTCTGTTATATGTGGTGCTTGCTTGATCTATAACAACTGATAATCTGGGTTAATTAGTGTTTAAATATCTGAAAGAGCGAATTATCCTTTATAGATCTGTACACAAGTTCAGTGAAGCTAAGGCGTGTATACGTGCTGTTTCAGTGGATGAAATCAGCGTATACATAGGTTGTTCCAAACACAAAGGTGTATGCACGCATGTTGCAGGTTATTGAAATAGCATATATATTTTGAGTTGTGATCTAGCTGCTTCAGTTTATTGTTGTTGTGTTCTGGGTTCAGATTTTGGTGTGTGGTTTCTGATACTATGTTTTGGGTACAGCTATCAAAGAAGTATCTACTTGATTCAGATCTAATTGATACTGATTGATGGAGAAATTCTTGATGATTGATTGATGTTAATGAAACGTGGTCCCTAGAAGAAAGAGAAGGTTGTAGCCTTCAGTAGGCCAGCACCTACGCACTAGTATCTTGGCTAGTGCAAGAGCTAAAGGGGGTTGTAGCTCCCTTCTAGGAGAAGCTGGAAAATGAGAGAGGGTTGTAGCTCTCTGCAAGTTGCAGCCTGTGTACTGGTAAAGGACTGCACCAGTACATTGTAAAAGAATTTTCAAATTTAAAAGAAGATAGAGACGAATTGCAGCGGGTGGTTTTCACCCACATTGGGTTTCCACCTTATATCTTGTGTTCTTATGTGTGATTACCTTTATGCTCTGTTTTACTATTTCTGGTTACTGGTTATTTGATTCTGAAACACAGATTAACAATCAACATCAGAAAGGGGAGCGGAGCTAGAGCCGGGCGGGAGTCGCGATCACGTGCAGGAGCTAGGGTTTATTCTTTAGTCTGAAGGATCACCTACTTACCAACGGGCTTGGTTTCAGAATCAAATAGGAGTCGCGCTGGGAGGGGAAGGAATGGAGCCGGAGAATGGGGGGGGGGGGAGAGATCCCCTCCTTAAAAGCTGCCTTAACAGGGGAAAATAGAAAGGAAAAACAGAGTGAAGGAGCCCAAACCAACGAAGGAGAAACTTCAGAAATTGGAACGCAAAGGAGATCAGGATTCCAAAGAAAATGCCTACCTAGGACATCGAGCAGACCCAGGTTTTTTATCCCACCTAATAGACTAGAAAATTACAGAAGCCGTATGTGTGATTATGCCTTGATATGCAAGTTCATAGGATATTGGCCTGCTGAAAAGGATCTTATGAGATGGATCTATCAGAGGTGGAAACCAAAAGGACATGTGGAAGTCAAGTTGGGAGCAAAGGGGTTCTTCACTGTTATATTCTCCAACCTAGAAGATAGGGGGCGAGTCTTTGAGGAAGGACCTTATTTCATGAACAACGCTGGTCTGTTCATGAGAGAATGGGTAGATTGCTACAACCCAGATAAGGAAAGGATGTTAGCTTCTCTGATTTGGATGAGACTCTTTGGTCTACCATCAGAATTCTGGGAACCAGAGATCCTTAAAGGCATAGGAAATACAATAGGTTCCTTTGTTAAAGTGGCGGAAACAACAAAGAGAGGAAAATTCAACACCTATGCTAGAATATGTGCTTACATGAACATCACAGAGCCTCTCCCAGACACTATTGAACTGGAATATCATGATGAGATATGGCACCAACCTATAGACTACGAACATATCCCATTTCACTACAAAAGATGCCACGAATATGGTCATCTTTTTAGGGAATGCCCTATTACGCTAGCTGAAAAGGAAAGGGAAGCAGAAAAAAGCGGAAGCAACACAACAAGGAAAACAGGGGAAGAAAAAGAGGACTTCAGAGAAGTTCCAAGAAGAAGAGGAAGAGGAAATAAAAAGATGCTGATGGGTAAACAAAAAGAAGCCCAGAAAACAAAATCTCTAAACATGTTTAAAGCCCTACAGGAAGAAGGTTTGGAGACAAAGGTGAGTGAAGAAGACGAAATAGAAGGAATGGAGGTAATAACTGAAAAATCAAACAAAGAGGCAGATAATAGGAATAATGAACAAGGGGTTGAACTCACAGGTGAAACCCAAGGAGATCAAGGAGACATGGAAATAGACCCAAAGAAAACAAAAGGAGAAGAAGAAGAACAAGTAATGGTGAGACTCCTACAGGAATGGAAAAGGCTCGATGAAAGATTCATCCCAGAAGAACAAAAACAGAGTTACAAAGATGCATTTCAAAGATATAAGGAAAAAAAGAGACTGACAGAAGAGAAGGAAAGTCAACAACCGGAGAAACAAGAAATGCAAAGCATAGGAGCGGGCAGCATTGGCAAGGGAGGCAAAAAACGAGGGAGAAGAACAATGGGTGAAATGATACAAGAAGTGGGTGAGATGCTTGTTAACTCTGGAAGAGTGATTCCTCTATCAGAGGTCTTCCAATCCCCCCCAAAACTATTAAGATGATTATTACAAGTTGGAATATACGAGGCCTCAACAGTAGAGGCAAACAACGGTATTTGAATGAAAGATTGAAAAAACATAAGCCCAGTGTAATGATAGTACAAGAAACAAAAATAAGTACTGAGAAAATGAGAGAAATTTTGAATAAAAACAGCAGTAGCTATGAAATGATGGGGCTGGATGCAGTCGGAAGCGCAGGAGGTTTGATAATTATCTGGAAGCCAGAGGAAATACACTTCAGTAAATGGATGAGTCTCCCAGGAATTTTATCAGGTACAACAAGTATAGTAGGAACGAAGGAAGAGGTTATTATAATAGGGGTGTATGGACCTCATATTCAGAATGAAAAGGAAATTTTTTTACAAAATCTAAAAGCCTTGCGATGCCTCATACCAGGAAAACAATGGATAGTAGGAGGGGATTTTAATCTGATTAAAACCTTAGATGAAAAAAGAGGAGGAACAAGAAGAATGGATAAGGTAATGGAGCAGTTTGGAGACCTCATAAGGGACCAGCACTTGATTGACATCCAAATCATCAATGGAAGTCATACGTGGAACAATCGGAGAGGAGGCGCTAACCAAATAGCCTCTCACCTTGACAGATTCTTAATCTCAGAACAAATAATGTTGAAGGATGAATTTATAGAAGCCACCATTCTACTGGTAGCAGGATCGGACCATTGGCCAGTTAAATTAGAGATAGAATTAAAGCAAAGGCCTCTCAACAAACCCTTCAGGTTCGAAGCTTTCTGGCTGAAAAATGAAGGACTGATGGAGAAGCTAGAAGAGTGGTGGAGGATGAGCGAGCAAAGGGGAAAAAACAAGATGCACACCTTTCAACTCAAACGAAAGGAAATGAAGAATAAGATAAAGAAATGGAATAAAGAAGAATTTGGGAACATTATGGAAGATAAAAAGAGACTAGAACAAAGAATGGAAGACCTTCAGCAGATGGATATCATGGAAGGAATAGAAGAGGAGAGAACACAAGAAGAAGGCATGGTATTAAATCAGCTAGAAGAAAGAAGAAAACAAGAAGAGATTTTGTCGAAGCAAAAATCAAGGGTTCAATGGCTTACGGAGGGAGAGAGGAATACTAAGTTTTTCCATAAAGCAATGGTTCAGCATAGACAATGAAACATAATATTCTCTATAAAAAACCAAGAAGGGCAAAGAGTTCTACAACATGAAGAAATTCAAAAAGAACTGGTTAATCATTTCAAAGACATTCTGAGGGAACCACAAACCAACAGATCAGATGCCATAGCGAAGATAAGCAGCGAAATTCCAAATGTAGTCACAAGAGATCAAAACTTGGCACTCGTGAGGAAAATTACCATGGAAGAAGTGGAGGACATTGTTAGAAACATGAAAAGGAACAAAGCTCCTGGCCCAGATGGGTATACTGTAGAATTCTTCCAAGCAGGGTGGAAGTTTCTTGCAACAGAAGTTCTGGAAGTTGTAGAGGAGGCCAGAATAAATCAAAGAATATGGCCAGGAATAAACTCAACCCTTTTAACCCTGATTCCAAAAACTAATTAGGCAAAGCAGGCTGATGGCTTTCGCCCTATAGCCCTGTGTAACGTCATCTACAAGATAGTGGCATCAATTGTTGCTCAGAGACTAAAACTGGTCCTACCAAGTATTATCTTCGCAGAGAAATCTGGGTTTGTTGAAGGAAGGCAGATTTTGGATGGGCTTGTGGTGGCCCAGGAAGTCCTTCACACTCTGAAAACGAAAAAAGAAAAGGGTATGCTAATTAAACTTGACCTTTCAAAAGCCTATGATAGGCTAAGTTGGAAGTACCTAGAAAGAATCCTTAAAGCCTTTGGATTCTATGATAGATGGGTTAACTGGGTCATAAGCATGATCTCCACTCCGAATTTCTCTATTTTGCTTAATGGAGCGCCAACAACAACTTTCAGTGCCTCAAGAGGTCTCAAACAAGGGGACCCCTTATCCCCCTTTCTCTTCATAATTGCAACAGAAGGATTAGGTAGATATTTTAAAAAAGAAGCAAGAGAAAGGAAAATTCAAGGCCTCGGATTATGGGGAAATCGAACCACAGTCACACACCAACAATTTGTGGATGACATAATGATATATTGCAAAGCCACCCTGAAAGAAGTCAAACGGATAAAGAAAATTCTTGAGATATTTATGGAAAGTTTAGGGATGGAAGTGAATAATGACAAATCCAGAACCTTTTTCTTTAACACTGCGGAACATGTTAAGAATCATCTAACCAGGGTTATGGGCTACAGGGTAGGGGATCTCCCTACCAAATATTTAGGAACTATGCTAGACTCATCTACACTTAAAATAGGAAATTGGAAAAATATCATTGAGAAGATCATGAAAAGGCTGGATAATTGGACCTTCCGTGCTCTGAACCTGGCAGCAAGGGTTGTGCTACTCAAAGCCACTATACAAGCTATTCCGACATATCCATTATCTGTGATGGCTACCGCTAAAGGAATTTGTAATAAACTGGTAGAGATTTATAGAAAATTTCTATGGGGGGGCCCAAAACAACAAAAGAAGTGGGCCCTCTATTCATGGAAGAGTCTTACCAAACCCAAGGAAAAAGGTGGCTTAGGCCTCAGAGATCCATGGACCTTAAATCAATTTCTCACTGCTAAATTAAGATGGAGATGGCTACAAGGGGGTCCGGACTTATGGAAAGAAATCTGGACTGTAAAATACAATATGCCTCTCTACCCGGAAGAAATTCTTAGAGATCAAAATATCCCTCGGGGTTCGGATATCTAGAACTTATCCACCCAAAGCAGGAACTTAGTAGACAATCATATATTCTGGGAAATAAGAGGAGGCCAGATAGCGAGATTTTGGGATGAAGCCTGGCAGCAAAGGGAAAAAATGATGAACCTACAAGGCATGCAGGAAATTCACAGAACAGGTGTAGACAGAGGCCTCCTTGTGGTTAAAGATTACTGGAATGCAGCACCTGGAAATGAGGAATGGCGTGAATGGAAACCTCTGGAGGATTGGAAAAGGAACGCAACAAAAGATCAAAAAACAGCTTTCAGGAAGGAAACTGATTCCAGGAAGATAAAAAAGAGAGACGGCAGAGACATACTCCGATGGGGCAAAGAAACAAAAGGGATATTCTCAATAAAAGAAGCCTACAAAATAAAAATCCAGGATGATCCAGGAGAGGAAGAAAAAAAGTGGAAAAAGATATGGAAAACAATGTGGCGGCCGAAGATTAAGCTATTTTCTTGGTTGGTTGGAAGAAAGCGAATTTTAACATGGGACAGAATTAAAAAAAGAGGCTTCTCTAGCCCTGCTAGATGTTGCCTCTATAATTCAGAAGAAGAAGACCAGGAACGCCTGCTTAATGGATGCAGTGCGGCTCAATTCCAGTGGGAGCAAACGAAAAGTCTATTCACGACAATAGAAAGAAACCCGCGAGACATAATTCAAACCCTTGGTGAGTGGGGAGAAGGAAAGTTTCATAGCAAAATAGTTAGAAGAGCGTGTAGCATTTCAGCTGGCTTCAATGTATGGAATTTATGGAGGGAACGAAATAGGAGAATATTTAAAGGGAAGTCCACAGGCCTGGAGGAAATATGGAAGAGAACGCTAAAGCAAATAAAAGAGTCAATCCTAGCGGAGAATTGGGCAAACGAAGATTGGAAAACTACGGAAGCTGAAACAAAGATCCTAAAGAAGCTAAATGTAGAACAGGGGATGATATACCATCAAGTTTCCAAACAGAACCGCCAATCAGCAAACCAAAGCTGAATGGTTTTTAGAAAGCCACCAGAAGGGTTCATTAAACTCAATTGCGACAGAGCCACTAAAGGGAATCCCGGTCCAGCGAGTTTTGGTGGAATATTCAGAAATGGAGAAGGGGTTACAGAATGGATCTATGCTGAACATGGAGGAACAATGACGAATAATGAGGCAGAATTCATGGCGGTTTACCAAGGCCTCAAAATTGCCAGAAGAAATGGCTATAAGAAATTAGAAATTGAAGGGGAGTCCACCCTGGTGATCAATTCGATAAGGCAATTAATCCAAGGGAAGAGTTGGGAGAAGGTGGTGAAAAGTTGGCGAAGTGCTAGCACAGTCCAAGACATAGGGGAAATGTTGACAGAAATCGACTTCACGATCACTTCGCATGTTAGACGTGAGGGCAATAAACCCGCAGACTGCCTGGAGAATTGGGGAAGCAATGAACAAATGGAGCCAATCAATGACAGCTGGACCAATCAAGTATTGCTGACAAGAAGGGACGGGCTAAATCAGCTCATTATAAAGGATAATCATGATGTAGAACAGGCTTAATTACACCCCCGCGTGGAGAGGGAGAGGGAGATTAAGACAACATCTGGAGGCAATTAGGAGAGGATAGAGGGGCGGCGCCCTTCACACCCTGTCAACGATAATTAATGATTTCGCAGCAAGTCAGGGATGTGGCCCAAAACGAAACCTGATTCATAATCCCAAAGCGTGCATTTGGGGTATTAGTGGCATGCGCAAGGGGGAGCTTCCACATCATTTGAGAAAATGTGGGTGGGAAGCTATAAGGAGGAACAAAGATAGAATGTCTAACAAAAGCATTCCGAAGAAGGTGACGAGTGAAGTGGTGCTCTGGCAGAGAACCCCCAACCAGCGCCTCAATCGATCAAAAATGGGTGAGCGTAGAGCTAAGGATGCCCAAGAGGAGAAGGCTGTTGCTGAAGGTAGGCAAGTTGAAGGGGTCAGGACCAAAATCGAAATAGAAAGCTCGGAGGAGCTTGACTGCAGGCAGGTCAAGGAACCCAGAGGCAAGCGGTTTGAAACTGGGCAGAGTAGTAGAAGCTCGCAACGGGTTAAGGAGGAAGAAGGGAGAAAGCAGCAGATGAAGAAAGGTCGTGGCCGTCCCCGGCAAGCCACCAGCAAGGCGGAGAGTAACTGGATGCATAAAAGACGTAAAATAAGAAACAGGTCTATCAATCAAACACTGAATGAGGTAGAATAGGCCTACAATCTGGATTCAAATGCTGACATCAGGAACATTATTGAAGCCATGGAGGAGAAAGTATTAGAGGAGCTGTCAGATCCAGAAATGAATGACTAGTCTCTGCAGTTACCAGACCCTAGTCATACTCGGGGCAGGCTCACCCTGTACCGACGCGCTCTCTACACCTACTGGATCCTGAAGCCCCTCCTGGCCAAGGCCATGGAGCAGGTTGCGGCGGAAATGGTGGAGATGGCTCAGGACACGGCGGCGGCAAAAAAAGAAGTCGCAAATGTGGAAATGTTGGTAAGGCAATAGAATGACCTCCTCAAGGATATCAAGGCTATGCTGATGGAGCAGAGGAAGGACAGAGTCAATATCAACATCGACTAAAGGACTCCAGCGATGCGAAAAGCCAGGTTTTATCCCTTTTTCCTTTTTGCTTGTCGAAAACCATGTTTTCTAGAAGTTCCATCTCGGTCGCCCTCGCGGCAGTAGATTAGGGGTTTGTCTTTTTGGAAAGAGCTTAATGAGTTAGCCGATCTATTCTAGTTGTAGAAGACCTTTTATGTTCTTACCAGTTTTGACTATAAACAATTGTGATAACGTTAATGACTTTTGTAAGTATAGGAGCCAACAGATCTGGTTTCCCTTCAGGGTAGATTGAGGAGCCTAAGTTTTGTACTTTTATATTCCTGTAGATAATAAAATGCCGCAGTTCACAAAAAAAAAACAATCAACATCAAAAAGATAAAGTAAATTAAAATTTTTCTTTGTATACGTGGCTTTCCTTCTGCATAGTTGCGTATATACGCAGGTTTAATTAACTGAAGTAGCATATATCATTTGATTTTTGAAAAAGGAATATTTGACTTGATAATACTGATTCACCCCCC
>APFE030795876.1:29189-94626 GCA_000404065.3 Pinus taeda | reverse complement strand
GAAGATCCCATCCTTGGTGCAGCCACCCGATGGTGTACAGTTGTGGATGTGCTGTGGTTGGTAAGCCCAACCGCTTCATGACCTCTGCCGAAATGAGGTTCTTTTGGATCCCGCTATCGACAATGAACTGTAGCGGGGAGCCCCTTACCCACGTCTGGGAGTGGAAGAGACGCTCCTCCTCCTCTGGATCTTCGTGTTCATTTTTCTGGATCTTGGTAGTAGCAACAGTGGCGTTGGGATCCGCATCAACGATTTGCTTCCCTTTGTCATTCCCCTTGTCGGGTTCTGACTCAGAGTCGGAACCTGCATCTGATTCTGAAACCTTTAGCTCAACCACCAATGACTGCTTCGCCCGACACTCACTTGTGTTGTGAGTGGAGCTCTTATGGAACTCACACCATTTTCCCGTGTCCTTTTTCGGCTTTGCAACATTGTTCTTTGCTTGTAACTTTGGCGGGTTGTCTTGGGCTACCCTGCCTTGGCTTTGTCCTTTGTTATGTGGTTTCGGGGCACCTTTCCCTTGATTTGGATTCGCAGATCCAAAGTCTCGCTTCTTTTGTTTAAACTTCTGCTCGATCTTAACGGTATATCGGTGTGCTATGCCGAGCGAGGAGATGTTCAGGAATTCCATTTCTTCCTAGATGTACTTGTGCAGGCAGCTGCGGTATTTGAGTATCAAATGCTGCTCCGAATCCTTGATACCCAACTTCGTGAGAAGCGTATGGAAAAGATTGGTGAACTCCGGCACATCTTGATCCCTTCCCTGCCGCAGCGTGGTCCACTTTATGTATTCATCCTCATAGCTTCCAACGGGGTAGTATTGCTCCTTAATGGCATCCCGGAATGAATTCCAGGTGGGTGCGGCTGAAAATAGCGAGCCTATAGTTTCATCCTTCTGCTCGCAGTAGGTTTCCCACCAGTCCTTGACGTGGGGGGCTGCTTTGAGAAGAGCGAAAACAATATTTTCCCGACTCGAAAATTCATGAATAGAAAAATAACCCTCTAGCATATTTAACCATCTATCTATGGCATCTGCATCTAACTGACCCTCGAATATGGGGATTTCAAAATTAACTTGTCCCTTAAAGGGCGTGGCGTTTCCAGAGTAGCTGCTAGAAGCCGATGCGTCACTTTTGGGTAGCCGCTGAAGGATTTGGGCAAAGCTGTCCATCATCGCATTCCGCTGTCCCTCGAGGGCTTCTTCGAGCAAGATTTTGATAGGATCTCCTGCTCCCTCGTCTTTCTTCTTATCCGCCATGGGAGGCCGTCGGGATTTGCGAGGCTGGTCTTGAAAAGGTTCGACCAGCTCAAGCCCTAACTCCTTATATCCCGACCTCGTTGGGGACATGCAAAGAAAAAAACAGAGAAAAAGTAGACCGCTCTGATACCACTGATCCAGACTTAAACAGGAACGCAATAATTACCGATACCATACTTACACAAGATTAGCAGCGGAAATTTAATACTTTTTCATTATGCGAAATACTGAAAAATATGCTTACAACAGAATGGAATAAACAGCTAGGGCGAGGTAGCTATCTCTTGAGAAGAGATGTGTGGCTACTTGCCCTGGAACTGTTCTTACATGTGGCTCGAGGCCTATTTTATTGTGAGAAACAATGGAAAAAAAACCTTCACATTCCAAAACCTAACCCTGGAAGATGAAACGCCAAATTGTGGGCCCCGTTTTTGGGTAAGTTGGTACATCAACTTCCCGGGGTCACGAATTGGTCGTCTTATCTCCGTTTGACGCACATGATAGCCCGTTGGAAAGATCTCTCTGAGGACTACGATAGAAAAGACAATTTTTAGTCAGAAAAATCACTAGCGGTTGATTTCCCAAAAAACGTCGTTTAGGGCCTCAAAACGTTTCCGAAAGTTTAGGACCCGAAAAACTGCTAAAAATAGTAAACTTTGCTATAATTAAGGAAACTGAAAGAACTGAAAGAATCACTAGAGGGGATCCACGTGGAATTAGCGGGTGGCCACCAATATCTACCTGGATCAATATGATACCTCGTTGGAAAGATCTCTCTCAGTACTACAATGGCTGACACAATTTCTATATGAATAATTGAGCAATTTTTCCAAAAAAAATGTCGTTTAGGGCCTCAAAATGGCTCCGAAATTTCAGACCCGAAAAACTACCGAAAATAGTAAATTGTGCTACAATTAAGGAAAGTGAAAACCTAAAAGAAACAATGGTGAGGGTCCAAGTGGAATAGGTGGGTGGCCACCAATATCCACCTAGATCAATATGATACTCATATTATCCAACATGTCATTCCCATAAAATAAGGGGTAAAACCATTTTAGCATAAACTAAGGAAATTTCACCCAACATTGGAGCCCCTCATCCAAAAGGAATTGAGAAAGTTGTTGGATGCTCGAACCATTTTTAAAGTTAGAAACTCCACTTGGGTTTCAAATTTGGTCCTAGTCAGAAAGAAGTCTGGTGAATAAGGTTATGTCTAGATTTCTGCAATCTCAATGGGCATATGACAAAGAAAATTACCTAGTTCCATGCATGGAACAAATCCTTTAGATAGTATGTGGGTTTGAAATGTTCTCGCTACTATATAATTTCTCTGGTTGAAATAAAGTGCTAGTAGTAGAACTAGACCGATTGAAAACTACCTTCATGACCAAATGGGGAGGCTTCACTTTCAAGAGAATGTCATTCAAACTTATCAATGTCGGTGCCACATTTCAAAGAGTGATTGACATCACTTTATGTGGACTTATTGGTTAGAGCGTAGTTTTTATTTGGATGATGTTACTATGTTTTAAAAAAAATATTAGATCATGTACGTCATTTGAAACAAATATTTGAATGATGTCATAAGTATTGGATTTATCTCACATTAGGGGATTTTTGAGGTCTAAAATGGGCCTCCTAAGGAAATTATGAAATAATAGAGGAAATAATAAAATAATATTAGATGACATCATCAAATCTTAGAGGGAAAAAAGAAAAAACTATTTTTCAACTTGTATTTTCAACTTATCTCCCTATGGGTTTACTCAAATTTCGAGTGGAAACACTTGATGGATGCATAATCTTATTCCTTATCCAAAGAGTACCCATGTTGCATACTTTCGATGGACCCTGCTACATGAAAAATGAGAAATACATGAAAAACGTGATTACAACACTTGATGGATGCATAATCTGATTCCTTATCAAAAGAGTACCCATGTTGCATACTTTTGATGGTCCTTGCTACATGAAAAATGAGAAATACATGAAAAAACATTATTGAAATCACATTTTTCATGTATTTCTTATTTTTCGTGTAGCAGGGTCGATCGAAAGCATGCAACGTGGATACTCTTTGGATGAGGAATTAGATTTTGCATCCAATAAGTGCTCCGGCTTGAAATTTGAGTAAAACCTTAGGGATGTAAGTTGAAAAAGTAGTTTTATTATTTTATTATTTTTTAATCTTTTTACATTTTTACTGCAAAAATGGTGAATCATCCCCCATGGTTGACGTCATCATCTTGAATCATATTGTTTCTTATAAAGTTTATTTTGGTTGTACATTTTTCTTAGGAGGCCCATTTTAGACCTCAAAAGTCTCCTAATAATCCTATGAAAAGAATCTCTAGTGTGTCAGAAGGGACACTCTTAGGGCACATCATTGCAAAGAGAAGAATTAAGTTGACCTTGAGAGGGTCAAAGCCATTACACAAATCTCATTCTCGGTGAATAAGAAGGTATGTCGTCTTTCTTAGGAAAGATCAATTTCTTGAGAAAAATTATCTCTGATCATGCTTAGATAGTTAAGCCTTTATAAGATATCATTAAGAAATATGCAACATACAAATGGGACAAATGGGAAAAACATGCTTTCACTCAAATCAAGCAGGCTATTTTTTATGCACTCGCATTATTCAATCTTGATTGTGGCGAATATTTCTTGCTTTATACCTTCGCTTCAGATCTGTGTATTATGGTTGTATTGACTCAAAAGGATGTTGAAGGAAATAAGTAACCTATATATTTTATGAGAACCAACATACAAGGGTCATAATTAATTATCCTTCCATCGATAAACAAGCATATGTTGTATACAAGGAAGTTAAGTATTTCAAACCCTAACTTTGAAAAGCTCACACGATCTTATTTGTGCCTCATTTAGCACTACGAACTCTCTTTGTGCAGTAGGATATGGGTGAGAAGAGGGAAAATTGGATAAACTACTTACAAGAATATGATTTTTAATTTAAACCAGTTCATACCATAAAGGGTCATGGCCTCTGTTAGCTAGTAGCCAATGAAAAATATGCTCCCTAGCAATATATTTTAGGTTGGGAGAAAGAGATAGAAATGTATAATGCTTAACAAGTTTCACGGTCCTTGTCTACAATGCCATAGTATTCCAATATATGGAAATTTCAAGAGTGTGGAACCTTTCTTGTGCACTTATCAAATAAAAAAAAGAGGGAAATCCGTTTAAAATATCTATCCTATTAGCTATTTCATGGAGTGCTTTTTAGAAAGCACCACAATGATGTCCCACTAAGATGCCTTGAGCCACAATATCTAGAGAAGGTAATTAGAGATTTGCACGATGGACCGACAAGTGGTGACTATGCGGGAAACACCATAATGCATAAAGTCATGAGGGTTGGGTGTTATTAGCCCGCTCTATTTAAAGATGCTCCCGCTTATGTCTGCAAGTTCCCAACTCGTTAGAGATGCACCGATTGGGATCAGAGGTTAGTCGCCCCACTACTACCAATAGAAATTGAGGAACCTTTCTAACAGTGGGGCCTAAATGTTATCCGAGAAATGTTTCCTCACTCATTAAAGCAACACCGATACATTTTGACAAGGACAGGCTATTTTACTTGATGGTCAGAAGTAGTTCCCTTGAGACAAGTAAATGATCAGGTCATCCTCTTCTTGAGACAGAACATTATAACTATGTTTGGTGTTCCAACGTCACTTGTCTTTGATAATGCAACTTATTTTTTATCATTGAAAATTTATGAATTCACATTAGAAAATGTGTTTGTATTAAATAATGCATATAATTATTACCCAGGGGAAATGGTTTGGCTAAATCAACAAATAAAAATATTATCTGCATAATCACAAAAAACATCTTCCCTGAGAAAAGGAACTGGCACAATGCTTTGAACAATGCATTATGGGTCGACCATGTAAATCCTAATCCTTCCTTAAGACCTCTCTGTACTATCTGGTTTACGATAAATAAATTATCTTTCCCCCGAACCTATATTTCCCAACCTTGCAACTCTCTTAAGATTCCCAAGGAAAACATTTCCTTTGGGTTTAGAGAAAGATAGACACTTTACTCAAACTCGAGGAAGAAAGGATCAAAGCCAAAGAGATATTTTTCATTCACCAAAACCCTGTTAAGCATCAGTTTGATACGATATCGATGTTGATGAACTACTGTTGAAGTGGTATAAATCCCATGAAGAGAAAGGAAAGCACATGAAATTTGAACCATTGTGGATTGTTCCATTCACCATTGAAGAAAAGCTTGGTCATAATACCTTCAAGCTGAAATCCTTAGTCAGGAGGATTGACCCCCTCTCTATAAATGGCTGAGATCTGAAAAATTATTTTAGATTATAGCTACAAGTTGCACTTCCTATCAAATTTGTTCTTTTTCTTTTCCTTTTTGTATGCGCCATTCATATGTTTGTTATTTAGTCATGTCTTGTCTTATCATGTTTGTTAGTTATTATATGTAAATAATACTTCTTGTAAAAGTGCATGGCTCAAAAGAACTTTGTGTTGGAATAAAAGAGAAGTGTGACAACCACAATGCTTGCTTTTTGTTTGTTCTCCTTCTTTGTTTGGGAAAATCTCATACGTTGAGCTAAGTCTAGATGCAAATATGATACCACCAAAATGAGAAACTTGAGGGAACCTATTACATCCATGCCTGTGATAGTATCTAAAATACTCAACATGGTGTACATCTACTTAGGTGTTAACGCTTGTCCAATCTAGTAGAGAAAGGATAAGGGGAAAATCTAAAACGAAAAAACCTATATCAAAGGTCTTAAAAATACTTCTCTGAAGGGGAAACCTCCTCAACTCTCAATAAGTCAAGATCCATCTTCTTCTCGTTTAAAATAATAAGTGTCAATGCACAACCCTATTAAATAAACAAATATAGGGTGAAAGAAGAGAAAGGCTTCTTATGTAAGAAGGTGAAGCAAGCAACTTAGTCGAGGCATTATTCAGGCCTCCTAGTAGTGAAACAATGTTTGTGCTTATGAAATTACTCTATTGGGGTACTTTCAAGGCCTACTTGCAATGAAGAAACACCTGAGATGAGAAATCATACTCTAAATATCATAAACTCGACACGTACATTACCCTTTCTTGGATTGTAACAATTGTGATATGGTGTATCTTTTGTGTTTTCAACCAAGTAGATGAAGGTAAGGTACTAGGTATATAACTAGGTAAAAAGGGGAAGTTAAGGAAATATAATTGGTGAACCAATACTTCTTGAAGGGCTGATCCTTTAACTAAAAATTTATTCCTAGATAAAGAAGGTGAAGCTATCCCAATGTGTCACCATGTGTTGTCGTTACTACAACGCCCTCCAAAAATTTCTCTACATTCAAATTTTCGAGCCTACTTTACCATCATATCTAGTGTTGCCTTGGTCATCAAGTGTAGTTTCATTTCAGCTATATGTTTCAAGTGTTCTTGAGTGTTTTCATGTGTCATCACATTAATTAGAACTTTAGTTCATTTCATGGTGATAACGTTTTGTTATTGTAAAACAACAATTTTTGGTCGTAGTCGCACACACTTCATGTTTTGTACTCAGGGAATGTATGTGCAGTGGAATTTTGATGCATAATTATCCTTGTTCAATATTGTCTAAGTTTTCTCGATGAGTTGTTATGTCTTGTAAATGGCTTTATGTTTGAACTCATCTTGTTCGTCTCTTACTGTATATTCTAGACTTAGACAAATCTCAGTTGTAAAATGAACCCATCAAAGATAGGATCACAAAAGAGCACTCTCAACCCTTGAGAAGAAATAATTCGTTGTTCAAAAGTGGGTCATGTGCCCTCCAAGAGAATGAAGCACACTCCTTAAGCCCTTTCCCCTTCCTTGTTCTGAATTGTGCCCTTGAGAGATCAAATCTTCCTTTGAGTGCACTCCTTTGACTCGAAGGAATGTGCCCTTCTTCAACATATGAGTGCACCCCGAAAGCCTTAAGCTCAAGCCTTCAACCTTCCATAATGCGCCATATGCCCCCTTGACCCTTTAAGCACATGAACACAACCTGAAGTCACAAAGCTTCATACTTCAGCCTTCATACTTGTGCCATGCACCATCCTAGGTTTATTGAGGACATGAGTGCACCTTGAAGGCATGAAGCTCCATCCTTTAGCCTTCAAGAATGCGCCCTGATCCCTCTTTCACTCCCATAAGATAAAACACACTTTGGAAGCATGAATCCTTCTCCTTCTTCCTTCAGACTTGTACCATGCACCCTGCCTTGATTTCCTCTTTCTCCTGAGCACATGAGCACATGGAGAAGGCCTAGAACCTCTGCTCTTAGGCCCTTCAACCTTTCGAAGTGCACCGTTGCACCCTGAAGATCTTCTTGTTCCTTTCAAGAGGACTCATAAGGCATGAATAGAAAATATGCATAAAACATGTTAGAATATGATATTTTCAAGATAATTGTTTTTTTTCATGAGTAATTGCAGATACAAGTATTAAAGGGACAACATGGCAAGCACTCATGAAGAAGATTGGGCAAAGAAGGAAAACAAAGGAAGCATTGAAAAATAAAGAACACATTGAAATATTGATGATAAAAGCACCATGAAGACTCCATTATATTAAAGACCATTTGGAGGGTGAATACATCAATGATCAGAAGCTACATGAAGAACAAAGACATGAATGGTAGCCATGACACCATTGAAGAAAGTCCATGTCATCATTCACTATTAGTTCCAATCATCAAGGATATTGACATGTCATGTCTTCATCACATGATGATTTGGAATTTCTTATGTAATGATGGAATCATTGTAAAGACAAATAAGTGGAAGTCCAAGAGTCATGTATGGACAAAAGAGTCATGAAAGTCCAAAAGACATGTAATACCAAGAGCCATATGTAATTCCAAAAATCATTTTGAAGTGCAAAGGTTGTAGAAGTCCAAAGTTCATTAGGAGTTGGAAAATCAAGAATCATAGGGATGTGAAATGTCATGCATCAAGTTATAAAAGGATCCTCATTACTCATGTAAAGGAATTTTAACCTTGGATTCTCCCATAAGGTATTAGAGAGATAGAATTAGTACTTTTAGGGAGCAAGTAGTGGCTCTAATGCTCCACTATTGGAGCTAGTGATGTTCATGTATCTTGGAACTTTTGCTTAATATTAGAAGTGTTTCATCCAACACATTTTCCATGGATTGTGGATGTTTCTAAGACTATTATTTGAACATTTATGATTCATTTTTTCTTTCACATGTACTAGAGTAATTGAACTATTTCGGAAACTTCGGTGCTTAACTTACTGGAAATGTTTTGTAATTTTATAATGATCGCCGCATCTATGTGAACTATTTCTCTTTATGTTAGAAAAGCCTTTCTCATTCATTTGTGTCTCCATTAGGGTAGTACTATTACTTATCTCTTAGAGGCTCACTTTATTTCACCCTTGCAGTAAAAGAACCATGATATATCTGCAATCGAACACTCAATGGCACACTTGCTTTCTCATTCAAAATCATATGTGCACTTATCTCTCATACTATCAGTTAAAGCTAAGTCATATATTTAAGTAAATGGCAGTCGGGTCATATTCCAAATGGGACTCCTATAGATATGATCAACTTAGGAGGATTTATTTCACTTATCTCTAAACTTGATCAAGCCCACCTTGAACCTTGAACCTTAACCCTTCACCACCAAGCCAGACAAAAGGAATTCATAAGCCAACCCATCCCTCTCATCATATCCAAACGAGTGTGAGGTTTGATTGGGACCTCATATCGTGGAGATCCTTTATATATTGGTAACATCCAGCACTATGAACATACACTCAAGGACAAAAAATGTATTTTTTAGCATAATATATCATAGTGACATAGGAGAAATGTTGCATTGGGCCCTTCTTTAATTTTTCTTTATTTTTTGCCAAAATGTGTCATGTAGGCGAAATCCCAAACTTCATGATATTTTGTTGTATTTCCAAGTTCCCCTTTATATTTCTTATGACAAAGAAGTAAAACCTAACATGGTTTTACCGAGGTCGAGGAGTTGGGGTTTTGTTCCAAATTTGAAACATTGAACATATCTTAGACCCAAATGAGGGCTCAACCCCAAGTCCATGCTATCAACTTTGCTGGGTATTTCCCCAAGTAGGGGGTGGGGGTCAGGATTGCAGTGAGGTTAGGGTCATCCAACTCATTGGGTTGGCATAGTTGGGAGTCGACTCCCTATGCTATTTTTCAAACTAGTTTGTGCGCCCAAATTAGATATGACCAACCATGACATGGCCAGACGTAAACTTAATTTTATTTTTGTATGTATGTACTTTGTTACTTTGACCATTGGATATCTCTAAGACTTCTCCTGGAGAAAATCATAATCATATAATTAATGGAAATGAAAATAATTAATAAAAAATATTAAATATAAATATTTTATTTTAAAAAAATATTAAATATTTATTTAATAATATATGGAAAAAAAATATTAAGGTGGGGATAGAGGGACTTGAACCTCAGAGTATATAAAGCAAACGGATTTTCCTCCTACTGCAATTTGCATTTTTATTAGAATTGACATGTATAATTGGACTCTATCTTTATCCTTGTCCATAATTATACTTATGGGTGGTAGGAGTGGGAAATTTATATATTACCTCGAAGGAAAATGAAAAATTATCATTTTTGTGGGGACTTAGAGCATCATTAAATAACCCAGTTAAGGCCTACGAATTGTATCAAGGTATCCTTCTAGCCTTCTTTCTCAATGTTTGTAAAATTATTTTAGTAAGACATTCTGGTACCTTAATTTAGCATCTCCAATACGGTTCCTATTACATAGACATTAGACTCAATATCCTTCTTCAGTGAAATTGGGTTTTATTGCATCAACTTGAAGAATATACAGTCTTTCATGTCTTCAAGGATAATAACTTTGAGGTAGGCCACTTAGAAAATTGTGGTACAAGCTTGCAACAAGGAGAGATATTGATTAATAAGAGAAACCTCTACTACCCAAACCTCTGATGAGGAATGCGATACATTCATGATCCCTCTAGGAACTTATCTCCTAGCCACATGTTTGGGATGAAATGAGTTTTTTGAAACTTTGGCAGCTCTGCATTATAAAATCGAGGAGATATGTTTCTTTAATGATTGATGGAGGAACCCTAATCGCTAGCTTCATGACTGTGTTCAAATACAAAGGTGAAAGATTCATACAAGGGGGATGATTTATTTCATATGCTTAGAGAGTGTTAATGATGTAGATTTTTACTGTAGATTCAAATTGCTCAGGTGATATGCTAAAACAAAAGACATGAATCTACTCTACTCATCAGCAGAAACAAAAATTGATCGATGAAATCAAGAATCAAAAAAGGAAGAATTTCAATCACATATAAGACAATATTTTTCTAAGGAAAGAAACTACTCAAAACCCTGACTACCTATATTGCATTAACCAGAAGATTTGAGAACAAAATATAATGCGTGTTCAACCTGAGAAATATTTGAACAAGTACAATATCACTCACTAATTCACAAACCATCCCAAGCCAATACTTAGACAAAGTTGTTGCCTATCAAGCTCCTACCTCATTGCGCAATCCCTAAGGAAATTATCCCATATTTAATTGGGAAAATCCCTCACCACAATTGTGAAATCCATCATAGGACTTCTACTAATTGAATGCACCATTTGTGCAGCTCAAAAAATTATACAATTGATAGTACACTATCTTTGAACTCTAATCTCAATTGGGTATTTCTAAAAGCTAACATGCATGAGTTATTTATGAGTGAATTTTTAGTTAACTGGTTGAGCACTGAAAGTTCTCCCCACTGCTAGACTTCCTACTAGTTGCTCCAATAGTTGGAAATGGTTTCACTGACTTTAACTCTGTTAGACTAAATTAATTAATTAGAACACAACATGGACCCCTAAAATTTAGGAATCACTCTACATGACTATAAATAGACTTCCAACTTGAATTTACTAAGCCAACTAAGCCAGGTTAACTTAGTTAATAGTTACAGGTTGCTATTAGAATAGAATTTTGATTTAATTCCCAATTTAATTCAAGTACAACTTCAATTAGGATTTTCTTGTTGCTATTTTTAACACTCCCTCTCAACAAAAAAGGGATTATCTTCTCCCAATATTGCCTCTATGAAACTGGAATTTTCATCTTGAGAATGCCTTTGTCAAAATATATGCATCCAGCTCCTCTATAGGAATTTAGTCCAGCAACATGATTCTCCTTTGTACACAATCTCGAATATGGTGATACCAGATGTCAATATGCTTGGTTCGATCATGAAAAAATGGATTCTCATAGAGTTTGATACAACTATGATTGTCACAGTAAATCACTATTGGATCCATTTGTTGACCAAACAAACCAACAATAATTTTCCTCATCTAAATAGCCTGACAAGCTACTTGACTAACATCAATGTACTCTGCTTCTGCTGAACTTAGTGCAACTGATCTCTGCTTCCTGTTGTACCAAGAAACTACTATTGACCCAATGTTGAAGATTCCCCCTGATGTGCTCTTCCCATCGGATGGAATCCCTACCCAATCTACATCTGTGAAGCCTTGGAGCTTCACTCCCTTTTTTCGTTTGTGCCAAAGAACAAATTGAGCGGGGCATTTGAGGTGTTTCAACACATGTTTGGATACCTTCCAATATAGTTTGGTTTTCTTAAACATAGCTTGACTAATTCGGTTAACTAGATAACACATGTTTGGTTGTGTGTTCACAAAATACATGAGTGAACCCATCAGTTTTCTATAAATAGTATCCTCCACTACTTCACCTGAAGTAACATCTTCCTTCCTCCAGTTACCATCTAGAGAAGTCTCCATGGGTTTACTGCTCTCCATGTGGAACTTCTTCGGTATCTCATTGGCATACTTTCCTTGAGAGACAAACAATTCATCATCTCTTTTCCATACCTCCATACTAAGAAATTAATGCATGAGACCCAAGTCCTTCATTTCAAACTCTCTTTCAATATCCTCTTTTCAAGACTTCATCAGTTCCTCATCACCTGTTATAATCAAATTGTCAACATATAAAACAATAATCAAGAAATTACCTTCAACCACAATATGGTAAAGTTTCGCATCTACTTCACTTTTCGTGAAGCCCTGTTACATAGTAATTTGTCACAATTCTCATCCCGTATCCTAAAGTGTCAAAATGATGAAAGTTGTCAGTGTATTCACCATGTAACATATACAGAAGTATCCCTGAATAAAAGAAGAAAAATGCCGTGAAAGAGTTTATGAGAAAACTTATCAAAAACCTACTTTTAAGGATCAACGCAGTTTGCACCACTGGTGTCCCATGTTGGTAACTTATTGTACTATGCTAACCTAGCACTTCCAATGAAAAATTTATAAGGAGACCCCATGTTGAACCTCTTTAGGCATTTTTTCCTAAAGTGGAGGAGAAGCTTCTCTTACTATAAGTCTCGAGAACGGCGAGCTGGCTACATGTGAATAAGGATTAGAGTGAGATCTTCCATTCTTGGTCCTTGATCCTACTTTCATGGATATTTCCCTTGAGTTGTGGAACCTCTCCCTCCTTTTATGGATCCTTAACTCCCTCTCCTTCCATATAAATGAGATCCCTATCCACAACTAATTGTCAAACTACTCCCTGGCACTTCACCTGAGGAAGAATGGTTGCTTTACATAGAACGCCTTGACAAGACTCGCCGAATTTTCACATTGGTAATTGGGACTTAAAAGAGATGAGTCAAATCTCATTATGATAAAAACGTGACCCCTCGTACATACACAGAAGGTGACTTGGTCTTACTGTATGATAAAGCTAACGACAAATTAAGTGATAGAAAGTTCGAACCCATGTGGCATGGACTCTATATTGTTAAACGTGTATTAAAAAATGGTGCATATGAGTTAGTTGACTATGATGGAAATCAGTTGCCTAAGCCCCACAATGGGCTCTACCTTAAAAAGTATTATGCTCGATTTTGCGTAGATGCTTTGTGCATTAGTGTGTGTTTCATTAGTGTGCAGTCTTTTGGTGTGATTATTTGCGTTTTTTCAAACATGCTTTCCCTTGCTTACCACATGTTCCGCTTGCTTTGCAGATAATGACAAACCTTCTTCCTTATGTCTGTTTTGATGATGGCTCTTATTGTAGTACACGAATCTGTCTTCCACTGTGTGGGCACTCGTTTCTCCCAATGATGAGTTAGTGAGTTTACAAGGTATATTTTTAGGGCATACAACTAATAACATAGTAGAATATAGTGCAGTCATCAAACTATTGTCATAATCCATTGCTCTTGGTATTACGGCATTAGTTGTTAAACTTGGTTCACAACTCATTTTATTACAATTAAACAAGAATTATTCCATCAGAAACCCTAACATTTTAAGAATGTATTTGCGTGTTCATCTCTTAGAAAGAAATTTTGATTACATCACATATCAACACATTCCAAGACATATAAATACATTGATATATGCATTAGCTAAGTATGTTTTATATCGACATTTGCAACATTTGTAAAAAAGAAAACCATAGCATAATAGGAACATCAGGTACATAAGGTAAAACATGTATATAAATATAGGGTTTGCAAAATGTTTATTACATCAAAAAAATCAAAATTTGTGTTCTAAGACACATGGTTTCTCAAGCCTACATAAGTGCAGGAAATAAAATTGGAGACATGGTTGTCCACCAACGTTGTGCTCATGATAGTATGAAACAACCCTAATAACTCGACCTAGCAGCCGACTCAATTTGGATGATACTTCCATGATATGTCTCTGATACCAGAGTGGCCTCATCAATAGTCCCATACTCTATAATGCCTCTTATCAAGGCCTCTAGGTTGCTCTTCACCTCTACCATAGGATCAACTCCTTTCATAGGGTGCATCCTCAATCTGTCGTGCCACCCTCCTCACTATTAGAGAAACCCTTGGAGGTCTCTCTAGTCCCACATCTACAAAATATCATAAGTTTTAATCTCATCTCACATAATGAAAAAACATAAAAAAAAATTGAAAAACTTAAAAAATTAGTTCTTTACCTAAGTCAGTCCATAGTTCTCTAGGTGGTAATGAGAGATCAATATCTCCACAAAAATCTATACCAACATAGTCCCAATCGTCTACCATGATGATTTGTTTTCGTAGCCATCCAAACAACGTTGGGGGGAAGAACATTTGTTGACCACCTCCATGATGAGGCATCAACTCACCCCACCTCAGTAGATGTGGATCCCTGCGTCCAGGAGCTTCCACCTCTACCCACTGATACCTTAACAATGGGACACGTTCTAGGAATAATGTCACCAAAATCGATCTGTAGCCAAATTATTTAAGTTTCCATGTCTTGCATTTTGTGAGATGGTCTTTCATATTGACCCGTAATCCTTCACACTAGTTGAACAATGTAGGACGAAGACAATCTACTACATATGGGAAGTGGGATTTTCTTGCTTTGTGTAGAGCCTGAGCCCCAACTACTTGAACTATGGTATGTAGAATTATTATCAATGGAAGGTTTTTGATAGTTTTGATATCAATCTTCCCTCTCTTTTTCTTGTGGGAACCTGGGAAACGTCTAGCTATCAAAATGTCCATACTTTCCCCTCTAGTACGAAGACCAAACACTTGAACTCTTTGTTCTCTCCTAGACAAATCTATGATAAAATAGATGTCTGCAACCTCGATGTCGAGTTCTTGGTCCCCTGTTATGAACATCTAGTGGTCTACTTCCCACCATCCTACCAAGTGTTGTAGAATTCCATCTGGGTTCTGATCCCAGGGATACAGAAGAATTTGAGCAATCCACACGCCCGGAGAGCCCTTATGCAATTAGAATCTTATGATGCTTGATGGTATTCCACTTCATGACCTCTTTCCTTCCACTCAATAACCATTTTTCCATAAAAGAATCTATGTAACATCCATGAACAGAGTTTTTATTAGGTCCTACGAAAGAAAATCTACAAATCAATCAGTAATTTTGCAGATCTATTGAAAAAAAATTGTTCCACGATGCCAATGCATTTTCTTATAATTTTTACTATGCTTCCAGCATAATGGCACTATCGAGCTCAGGGAGAGCAACATGGGTCCAATGGGTAAAACCCGTGTTGACTGCCATTGACTCAAAAAAAATTCAAGCCTTCCTAACTGCATATTCTACGGATGAAATTACCTGAAATTAGTATGAAAATGTAGAGGAAGGAAAGATCTCTTACCTACAACAAATGGTTCATCGAACAATTCCTTAGATCGGTTACACTCCCTGCCTAAAGATCGAGCAGTTTTAGGGTAAATTGTGCTCTCCAAATTACAAAATGACAAATGGTAAATTTATTTTTACTTTTTGAGTTTATATAATTTCTTTAAAGTATTTTTACCATTTAGGGCATATTTTACCTATATTTTTATATTTTTATCGAAATGGCTAACATTTGTTCACATGTGTAGAGAAAGGTTACAGATAATTAACAACGATAATTGATTTTGAATGAGCTGTCAAGTTTAATTTTATCTCTTTTTTGGACTCATAAAAAACAAAGAAAAAGGAACCCCCTTGGAGTCATCTTTCATCTCTTTTCTAACTCTCTAAATATGAAAAGATGGTCAAGTGTTTTTCATTTCAAACTCGTTAAATTAAATGAAATGAAGTCTTCTTAGTATAAGTTTAACCCTTTTCCAGACTAAGACAAACTAAAGTACGAAAAATGAATACCTTCGTCACACATGGCTAGGAGGTTCTCTTGAATATTGTTTTCTATCTTTTTGGATTCAAGAGACTATCTAAGAAAATAAACCTCTAGAGTTTCCATTTTGCCTCTCTTTCAAAATCTATAAACATGAAAAATATGTTGATTTACCCCTTTGTCGACCTCATAAAACTAAAATGACGAAGGACTTGTCACCATGACAAGACTGAGCTTCTCCTTCCTAGGGATCGTTAAAAGTACTAGGATATATTCATCCAAAGGATGAAATTATATGACAAGCATATTGGTGGGTTCCAGTATTGTAGCAATGATGCTGCAACTCCTAGGACTCCCTTATTTACTTTTATCAACCCGGTTGTTTGTAACAAACTTGGAAGCGACGGTGCTATATGCACAACTACTAGCTCTTGTCGCAGGCTATCACTTGATCAACTGGCACAAGTCTGCTAGGAGCTTAAGCTAACTTCTATGAGCTCTAAAAAGAATCTATTAACTATGATGGATGTAAGCTAACTCAAAGGAGGCTAGTCTACTTGCAGAAAGAAGCTGAAAGCTGAAAAGAAACGCAAACCCTAGCAAACCCTAGTTTTACCAACTAACCCTACTCGTGCAAGAAAAGAGATGAGGGCAGTGGGAATGGATGCCATTGACTCTTGGAAAGGTAAAATGCATGTGAGTAAGCTACTTCTGAAGTAAAATCTAGAAAAAAACATCTTTTTGTATTTTTGAGTAATTTTGCAGAATTATTATGCATGTGCTTTAACGATTGTTTACTATGCAGAGGTTGATTGGTGAAAGGACATGGGGTAGGCACTGGCAGGATGTTGGGAAAGTGAGAAAAGGGCCTAAGGGGTCCATAACACCCTTCCAGAGAGTTTCAGAGTGAAAAGATCTTGAAAAACTAATCACGTGAACTTCTACAGTAAGTCTACAGGGGTTCTACAGGATGTTCTACAAGATGTTCTACAGGAAGAGCTGAAAGAGGATTTTGGAGGGTTGATGGTGAAAAAATGATGGGAAAGTGGAAATGGAGATTGGATGAGGATTTGAAGGGGTCTATGACCTGGTGAATGAAGCTAAGGAGTGATTAAGGTGGTTGGATTTGTTCAAGGATGAAAGGAGTGATGTTGCACAAGAATGTAGGAATTAGGGCAAATTGGAGAAGTGTGGCAAATGAAGGGAAGGAATCTTGGATTAGGGGTTGGATTATGTTGTATGATGGAGGAAGACTAGGCAGGGAGGTATTACAAGTGTTCTGCAGACTATTTTCCAAAACTGATTGAACAAAGACTAGGAAAACGAGAGATATAGCTATTTTGACCTAGTCTGACCTAAAAACCAGAAACATGATGAATAGAAGTTTGTAGACAGGAAATCATGCAAGATAACTATGGAAGCTAAGAAAAAATAGATCTAAACATGCAAGTACAATTGGTATCAACTTTTCCAACTAAAAATCTAACACTAGCAATTGCATGGAAAGGCAAAAACAACGTTTTTTGTGGCAGCAAGTATGCCTTGGTCTCAGCTCATGGTCCCAAGGAGGGAGAGATGAGATCAAAGATTGCTTGATGGAATTTTTGTAGATATTTTATGTTATGAGACTATCAAATCAACCTGAAGCATGAAAAGTTATTTTAATCATAAAAAACAACCTAAGTAACAAAGCGATATTTTAACCTAAATAACATAAATTATTCTAGGAATGCAACAAAGACACATAAAAGTACACAAAGGAGGTACTGGAACTTGGGTTTGGCCCAACCCTAAGAGCTACAACCTCCTAAGAAAGCTCAGAGCTAGTACAAAGTGAAATTTATCTCCATTACTCAAAAAATAATCATGTCACAAAATTGTTTACAGCAAAAGCTCAAAGATGAGCTGAAATGCAGAGCTGCATTGAAGTGTGGAAAAAAACTGTTCAGTGGCTAAACTACTAAGGCTTGAAGCCTTCCTACTTATGCACCACGAGGACTCCCAACAGACCTCCTTAACTTTAGGAGCTTGGCTGCTCAAAACTGCAGTTAATCAACCACTTCACAAAATCTGCTTGGCTGCCCTGGAAATCATCTTCGGTGGGCTATTGAACTCCAAGCTGATGGTGGAGAACTTGAGGAAGGGGTCATTTAGTGCTGGAGACACCCTTCCTACGAATCCTCAGCCTTGTTTCTTCGTATTTAGCTGTCAACTTGCTCATAAATGCTTGACCTTGGTCCAAAAGATGTCCAAAAATCTACGATAAGCACGTATTAGACTTTGTTGTCAAGTGACTATTATCATTCATTCAATTAACATAAATATATTCAAAAGCATGCATAGAAATATGAAGAATGGTGGATTAATTGAGAATAATAAGAAAAATGAGCCCAATAGGTTATCCATTCTTGGGGCTCATCATCACCCCCTGCTGAATGTGTTGCTCATCCTTTGAGCAATTAATCCAGCTCATCATCTTTTATTGTTGTGACTACCTCTCTAACATCCCAGGCTTCTAAGGTGATGTCCTCTTCTCGGTCATGGAATCCTGCTTTTCACTCTACCTCCTCCCACTGCCTGTGTTCTTCTTCTTCTTTAACCCCTTCCAGCAGTCCCAAAGCAATGGAGGATTAAACTTTGGGCCAATCCAGTTTGCCTTTAGATTTTGCATTGACTATTTGTAGAGGGGTACTCTGGCCAAAGCCTCTCGCATCCTTGTTGGGGAGTGGTACTCTCTTACTTTCAGACTCTGGGACAATGTGTTCCATCTCCTGGTGCAAGCATGGATGCAGTTATCATTCAACAGTCTCTCCATGTCCTCAAAGTGAGAAACGGCCTGAGCTTGCCTTTCATTGTAGTCTGGGAGAACCTGAGGGTTGTTGGCTAAGTGCTGATTTGCATACACTAAAGCTGAGGGATCTTCTAGTTCTACTCTGATCATGAGTGGCTCACTCAACTCCCTGTCCATAACTTCCCGAATTTCTGCTGCCCTCTTTTACTCATGGTTTAACCAAGAGGCCATGGCCATTACCTGCACATCTCCCAATGCTGCATTGGGGTCCCATAGGTTCATTTTTGGAAGTGCCAAGTTGTGTAAATAGAATTCTGCTAACTTGGCCTTATCTTCCGCTGAGCTATTGTCACAAAAATACATGAACTAGTTGTAGTTCTAGAAAGGAATGGTGCCCTTTTGAGCCAGTGTGTTAATTTGAAATTGCAATCATTGATCCTTAAGATATAATGCATATGAATTTGTAGGTTGCCTACATTGTAAGGCTTCTACTACCCAGCTGGCCATGCAGGCCATTTGGGCTTCTTTCTCTTGCACTTGTTGTTTCAAAGCTTGTATTTCTTCTGCTACCTGTGACTTCTTTTCCTGTAGCAGTTTTGTTAGCATCTCAACATCAGTTGGCAACTTTTCTTCTCTCTGTTGTTCCTCGGTTGTTTCCCTTTCTACTGGAGGTCCTTCTTGATGTTGCTGCTCTCCCACAATGGACGACCTATCTTCCTTATGACCTTCCTGTAGCTGCAACTGCTTCCTCAGCAGCTCATTCTCTTCCTGTAATTTGGCTCTATGACTACTTTCCATGTGCCTTACCATGGCCAACTCTTTCCTTGATTCCTTTAGTTGTTCCTCCAGGTGGTCTATGTCTACAAGACCCTTGGATTTGGTAATCCTCATCCAAGTGTGAGTCTTAACCCGCTCTTGTTCCAATGCAAAGAAGAGTGGTACAACAAACTTCTCTGGGATGATCTTCCCACCTTCTAACAATTTGTAATATAAGCCCAAGCTAGGCTGAGGGCTTGGCTCCAATATTCTTTCAGTCTTTTCTTCTCCCTGTGGTTATTTGGCTACCTTCTCCTCCAATTTCTTGGTTTCTTTTAACTTCACCAAAGTTTCCTGTAGAGATGTTTCAACTTCCTGTAAAGCTGTTTTTGAGTCCATCATCCTAATTCTTTCTCTCCAGGTGGAGGTTTTTGGGCTTCCTCTTTCATAGGTGATAGATATCTTTGAAGGAGACTCTTCTTTTGGTTTAGTGGTTGTTTCCTCAATGACAATTGGTTTCTTTGATTGTGGCTAGGGTTTGCCCACTTTGATCCATGTGCTCCTCCTAGCTTTAAAGTACATGGAGGTTTGTCGCTTTCTCTTCCTGCTGGTCTTTTTCTTCACTTCCTGTAGAAATCTCTGTGTCCACTATTTCTGTCTGTTTGACTGATACCTCGAGGTGTGCCTTTTCCTTCTTTTTCTGGGTGCCTGCCTTAGTTGTGGCAGCCTTCATTTGGGCCTTTTCGGCCTTTTCCTTTCTACTCTTTATCCTCTCTTCCCTTGCTATTTTTGTTGTTGTTTCTTCCTCTACTTTAGGCTCAGCAATCTTGCTAATTTCTTTATATTCTTCCCGTGCTTCCTCTGTTTTGCCTTCTGCTTGGATGCCCTATGTGCCCTCATAATTGTTTTTCTCCATTTCCTCAGTTTGCTCCCCCTCCTCACTATTGGATGGAGTGATGTTTTTAGCCAAAGTTCTAATGTTATCATTTCTGGACATGTTTCTAAAGATTTCCCAAGATATGGGGACAATGTAGGTGTGTAAAGCATCTTCCACCAACAGTTTGATGAGCCCATGGTGGGCCAACTAGTCTGGGATCCCTTCATATAGCTTTGTACCACATTCAATTAGGGACTGAAGTAGGAAATATGGGATGCTTAGTTTCTTTGCTGGAAGCAAGTCAATCCCATGCCTTAATTCACATAATAACCTGAAATGGTATCCATAGATGATGCTAAACCTCCCTTCACATGTGATGTAATTCATAATTTGATAACTAACTTCACTCCAGAGAGGGGGGCAGGCTTGTCCTTCTAACTCCATTTTTTTCCTCTATAGGATGCTCCTTGGGCAGAAAAAAATGTTTTCTTAGAAATCTGGCCTAATGATCTCTCTTACTTGCTTCAAGGGAGCCCCAATGGTAGGCCAGTAATTCTACTGATGAGCTCAGGGGTGAGTTCTAGGGTCAAACCCCTAAAACTAACTGTGGCATGTGCCTTTGAATTGGTCTTAGGGATATTAAAAAATCTTCGGTTATTTCTTCATCATGACCCTGAATTTTGTCAAAGAAGGATATCCAATTTCCTCGGGTGAAAAGGTCCACCACCTCAGGGTGCTATATAACTTGTTGGAGTCTAAGGGCTCTTTCCTTGTGAATCCCCCTGGCATCGTGTTGAGTATTCTTCTTATGTATTAATCAGAAAAGAAAATGCTCAGGAAAACAACAGTCAATCACTGAAACAGATGATAGTTGAATTTGGTGTCTTCTGAACCCAGGAAGGAGTTTCTCTTATGTTCCTCACAATACCAGATAGAAATAATTCCCTTATTTTTGTCACCCAAAATTCGACTGTTAGTTTATTGAAAGGAGAATGTTGTTTTTGCAGAACATAGCATAAGGGTAAAAATTCTCTTCTCAACACATAGATAGATATGTAAATTTAGTTTTTCATACACACAATGTGGCCTCTACTGCAGCATGTATCTTTCTTACATGAGAATTTTAAAAATGATGAGGAGATTTCGGAGTGTAGAGAAAGAACTTAGGTAAATACAGTGAAATATGCAGGCAATCTTTCACAATTTTTTCAATACACAGGTAGGCTTTTATTTTCAAACTGATGTCATTCAATTCACCATCTTGCACAAACAAATCATGCATGGAGAAATTCTTTCGGGCCTACCTCATTTGGAGCTTAAAATTCAACAAAAAGTATGGGTTTCCCTTCTGCCGAGCGGTTTTCTGAATTTCCTATAGAACCCTTCCTGTAGAAGGCTCTCGGTTCCTGTAGAATGGAATTTTGCTTCCGATAGAGCCCGATAAGCAGAAGATTTTTGAAAATAGACCAAAAAACTAGTGGAGGACAACTGGTTAACTATTTTTGGAAGCGATGGATACGTACTCCAGTCGAGAATGTCATGAGTGCAGAACGAACAAAGGGTGGTGCATGTTTCGATTGGGCGTCTTTTAACTGCAGCGTGATTCGTGGTGAGGGGATGACGTGGCCGGACCGGATCGGACCGTTGATCTGACGTCATAGCCATAATGTTTCTGCGTGTTTCTGACTGCCATCACCTCCATTCTCCCGTTATCTACCGCCACCACTACCAGTCCCAACGATTTCTCTCTGAATGGACACTCCACGCGTGCTCGCTGCACATCTAATTAGAGATTTTGAATGTAACGGGGCTCGTTTGGATTTCACGAGGATATGTAACTGGCCGAGGGCCACCGATTTCACCCAATCCGAACCATTCCCATAGTCATGCAGATTTTAAAATATGATTTATGCAATTAAAGAATGAGTTTATGCACTTACCTGCATGGTCGCGGCCGTGTTATGCAGATTTAGGGTTCTAGAACCCATTCTTTCGTTTGTTTTTGCTGCATGCATATTGCATGCTTGGCCTCTGTTGCTACTGATGTTCTTATGTTCAAGAAGAGCTCCATCAATGTCTCTTCTACCATACTTTGTTGTCCCTGTCTCTGGAGTATGTATTTCAGCGGGATCAACTGCTACAGGATTCCTGTAGGATGTCCTGTAGCTGCTTCTCCTCTTGGAATGCAAGTTAGAATGAGCAAGGCCATACTACTGACGAGGGTCTCGGTTGATGAGGAATATAGACGAAGGGTAATAGGTATGGTGAGGGAAAAACTGCTGCTTGGGTTGTCATTAAGGAGTTTTTGCTGGCAGTATGAAGAAAACAGGATTTCTGTGTGTGACTGTGCAGGAACATAAAAAAACGAGTGCAATCGAGGTGTACGGTGATGGAAAAAGATGACATATGGCGATGGATGGAAGCAAGGATATTTACAGGCCTCATGGACAAATTCCCAACCTTCGGGTCCTCCTTGGAGATCGATCTTGGCTTGTTTGTAGGCTCTATAGGATCTTCCTGTAGAAGACACAAAACTTCTTGTAGAAGACACAAAACTTCCTATAGAAGGTGAAATCTCAGTCTGAATGAGACCAAATCTTTGGAAAGGGTAGTGGTCATGGAGGAATGGATTGTGATGGATGCTTGCAGCGGTCATGGAGGAATGGATTGTGATGGATGCTTGCAGCCTGGTGTTGACCTCTCTCCTTGTTTTTTGAGATCCTCCTAACCTACAATGTCCTTCCTGCAACCTGCAATTATTCAACAGAAATTAGGTTTATTTTTCTTTTTCTTTTTTCTTCTTTCGTTTTCTCTTTTTTTTTTTTTTTGAGACAATTGGGGAACCTCCAGGAGGTTTTCACCCTCACTGTCTACCCTAGGTGCTTCCAAGAGGTTTTCACCCAAGGATCTTTTATTTTTTGTTTTTTGTTTTTTGTTTTTTGTTTTTTGTTTTTTTGTTTTTTATTTATTTTTATTTTTTTTGTTCAAGGTGTGGGGGGAGTGGAGGCAGGGGCCTGCTCCACTACCAATAATGATTTATCTAGAGTTTCAATGAACTCCTGCTTAGAAAGGGGCTTCCTATAGATTTTCAATCAATGCCCATTGACGAGCATGGGGATGGCTTCTTCATCAATGGTCCTAATAAGGACTGAACCATTGTCGTTGCATCTCTCCACTGTATATGGTCCCAGCCATCTTGTCCTCAGCTTCCATTTGAAATCCTTTTATCTTGAATCATATAAAATCACCCAATCTCCTAGCTAAAATTACTTTTCTTTAAGGTACCGGTCACGTCATATCTTCCTCTGAAGTTGGACCACCTCTGAGTGGAGAAGGGCCTACATTTTCTGTTCACCTAGTCCATTCAACTGAGGTAATCTTTCCTGTTGTGCATGGCTGAGATCTAAGTCCAGCTGAGCTGCCAACCTCAATATGTTATATTCAAATTCTATGGACAGTAAAGCCTTCTTCCCGTAGACCAGCTCATAAGGTGTGAAACCTGTTGTAGTTTTCCAAGTAGTGTTGTAGGCCCAGGTGGCGTCAACCAAGTGATCTGCCTAATCCTTTCTACTACTCCTTAGCACTTTAGTCAAAATATCTTCCAAGGCTCTGTTAGTGACTTCCACCTGTCCATTTGCTTGCGGATGATAAGGGGTGGAAGTTCTGTGCTTAATCCTGTCATGAGCGAGTAGGTCTTCAATCAGGTTAGAAGTAAACTGACTTCCTTGATCTGTGACTAACTTTCTTGGGTAGCCGAACTTGTAGAATATATTCTCCCTCAAAAACTTTGCCACTTTTTCTTCTGTTGTTGCCTTGATTACCTTTGTTTCTGGCCACTTTGTCAGGTAGTCTATGCACACAATGATGTAAGGGTTTTGGTTTGAAGGAGGGTTGATAGGACCCACAAAGTCCATGACCCACTTCTCAAATGGCTCGAAAGTCACTTGAGGTTGGAGGGGAATTTCATCCTTGGGAGTCGGCTTTCCCATCCTTTGACATCGGTCACATCGGCTGATGTATCTCCTGACATCTTGATGAAGAGTGAGCCAATAGTAGCTTGCATGTAGAATTTTGAAAGCGGTTCTTTTTGCTGCAAAGTGGCCTCCACCGGGCCCATCATGATGGGTGAGGAGGATGTCAAAAACTTCCTCATCCCTGACACAATGCCTCAAAATCTGATCTGGGCCAAGTTTAAACAGGTTACCCCCAATCCATGTGAATGGGGCGCTTTTCCTTACGATCTTGCTCTTCTCTTTTGAGGATAGGTGTGGCGGGAACTGTGCCAAAACCAAGTAATTTTCTATATCAAAAAACCATGGAGCGAGTACTGAAATAGCAAACAGGTGTTCATTTGGCATTTGATTTTCAACCACCCCTTCTTCACCTGCAGACAGATCTAGTCTAGACAGAAAATCAACAACAACATTTTCCTTGCCTAGCTTATCAACAATGGTCAAATCAAATTGCTACAATAAAAGTAACCATATAATGATACGAGCATTTACATAAGGTTTATTCATTTAATATCTAATTGCAGCATGATCAATGTATACAAATGTTTGATAACTAGTGATGTAGTGTCTAAACTTGTTTAGGGAATGGACTACAACTAAGAGCTCTTTCTCGGTTACAGTATAGTTTAACTCTGCCTTGGACAGGTTTTTACTAACAAAATCTATGGCATATGGTAGCTTCTCTTCAACTTGTCCTAAGGTTTCTCCTATGGCTTTGTTCAAGGCATCTATGTGAATGTGGAAAGGTAGGGCCCACTTTGGACCTCTCAAGATTGGGGTAGTTACCAGCTTACCTTTCAATGCATCCAAAGCCTCTTGATAGTTGTCAATCCATATGAACTCAACATCCTTTCCCAAAAGACCAAATAATGGAGAGGCTAGCCTATTAAAATCTTTGATGAATCTTCTATAGTATCCTGCTAAGCCTAGAAAACTCTGAACATCTCTTACCTTCTGAGGAGGTGGAACCCTTTGGATGATAGCAATATTGTTGGGATCCACCTGTAATGCTTGTTGAGAAATTGTATGACCTAGCACGGTCCCTTCAGTCATAAAAAATTCACATTTTTCTGGACTGAGGGATAGGTTCATTTCAATACATTTGGTTAAAACTTTTCCCAGATTAATCAATGCTTCTTGGAAGTTGGACCCATAAGGAGTAGAGTCGTCCATATAGATTTCCACCGAATCATGAACCAGTTTGGCAAATATGTTTAGTACTGCTCTCTGGAAAGTGGCAGGAGCATTGCATAACCCAAAGGGAAGGACCCGAAAGGGCAAAGGTACCCCATGGACAAGTGAAAGTGGTTTTATATTGGTCTTCCGGGCTGATTTGGATCTGATTATACCCGTCGAACCCATCTAGGAAGGAGAAGAACTTCTTCCCTACCAGCCCATTTAACACTTGATCTATGAAAGGTAAAGGAAAATGGTCCTTCTTGGTAGCTTTTTTAAGTTCTCGATAATCTACATAGATTCTCCACTTCCTGTTCTTCTTGGGCACAAGCACCAGAGGAGAAACCCACTCGTTGTCAGAGATTGGGTAAATGAATCCTGCATCCAACAACTTTTGCAGTTCTTATTTGACAATGTCCTTAAGGGCTAGATTCATTCTCCTTTGAGGCTGCCTGACTAGTCTACAATCCTTTTTAATGTAAATTTGATGGGTACAGACTGAAGGGTGGACTCCTTTCATCTCCTTATAGCTCTAGGGAAAAGCATCCAAATGGAAGTTCAATAAGCTACACAACTCCTTCTCCTGAGAGGGGGATAGGGATGAGTTTATCTTCAAGGTTCTTTCAAGGCCAAATTCCACATTCTTAACTCGGGGAGAAGTCAAATCAGCTGCACAGAGATCCACTAAAGCACTGGCTTGGGTGTCTTCTACCAACTCTTCTAATGGTAGCATGCTGGGAGGTGGATTCTGAATCAAATTCTCAATAAGGTCATCCTCGGTTTGAGGACCTCCCATTGTGGCTTCCACTGTGCATACTAGAGAAAAGTAGACTTCATCCTCATCCTCCTCCTCCAACCAGAGAGGTAAGTCGTGTTCTAGCAGAGGTTGGGCTAGAGGATATAGGACGAGCTGTTTGGACATAGGCCCATTCTTGATGGTCATGCTCCCAACTCGACAACTGATGTAAGCATCTGTGGTAGCTAACCAAGGCCTTCCCATAATGAGGGGATATCCAGTGAGTTTTTCCTTTGGCTGAAGGACCAAGAAGTTTGCAGGGTACTCCCAAGAATCAACAGAGACCATGACATCTTCCACAATCCCTTCGGAGGTCACAATGGAGCGGTCTGCTAACTACAGTACTGTGGAGGTCTTTCTTAGGTAACTCTGAAGGTTGAGTTTGAGCAGAGTGTCCTTGGTCATCCCATTAATGGTAGTCCCTATATCAATCAAGGTGTGGGGGATTATGGTGCCATTGATGTGGACATCAAATACATGACTCCCAGGGTCCAAATATTTCAGACAGATTACTTGTCCCAACATTAGGTCGGACAATTGTCCTATGACATTGATAGTTGGGGCATCTCTCTTGCGCCTGCCTGGGTGCCTGAAACACTTTTCTTTAATCAATTTGTTGTAGATTGGTACATCTTTTATGGCCTGGAGAAGTGGCATTTTCACAGATATTTGTTTAAGCTCGCCCAGAAGTTCAATCTCTTCTGGGTTTGGTTGTGTGGTTCCAGTTAGTCTCTCAGGAAAGGGTGGAATGGCTTTGGGTCCACTTTCTTGTTTCTCTTCCTCATCCTCCTTAGGAGGAGGTTGGCTATCTGGGAGGACCTTCCTAGATCGTAGGTTGATCTCCTGAATCTCCACAGCATAGGTAGGGATGTTGTCTCTCCAGTATATACCTGTTGGGCCTGTCTGTTATTTGGGTTCGGGTTCGGTTGGGCGGGCATCTAGGGTTTTCCAGGAGGAGTAGGAGGTAATGGTTGTGGTTGAGGCAAAATGGCTAGAGGAGAGTTGTATTGTAGCCTCCACCTGTATTGAGGTGCATTCCACTAAGGTTGGGGCTGAGCATGAGAATGAAATGAATGACAAGTAGGTTGGGTATGGTATTGAGATGGATATGACCAAGGAGGGGGTGCGAACCAAGAAGGATGAGCAGGGGGGCCCTAAGAAGATATGTGAGTGGATTGGTTGGGGTTGTAATAAGTCTGGGATGCCCCTTGCATCCGCTGCTGGTAAGGTCTGGATCATGTGGCCTCCTTTGGTTTAGGAAGTAGAGCAGTTCAGTGGCTCCTTCAGCCCCTTGGTACACAGCTTTAAGTCCGAGTAGGGTTGGGCACTAGTTTGTGGGGTGGTCTTCCAAACAAACAAAACATACCTCTACTGAGTGCAATGGACACTCGTTCCGAGGATGTTTCCTTGTACATCTGGGACAAAAGATGGCCAAAGCCCTCTCATCTTCCTCTTTCTTCTGTTGGATTCGGAAAGTATCCAGTTGGATGGAAATGGTCTGTCTCATCTCACTTTTAAGGTCTTCCATCTGATTTGCAAACTCATGTTTGGAGAAGGTGGCATTGGCTGAAAGTTGATTCCCCCTACCTCTTTTCCGGGCTACCCTAAAATGGTTTCTAAACACAGTGTTTATTTCATCTTAAGGTAGATGGTAGATGTCTCCTCCAGCTAGCAAATGGAGGGTATCTATAAGGTCTTCAACGATCCCTCGAAGTAGAACCAACTTCAGAGATTTAGGGTCAAGTGTGCACCTGGCCCTTTTATAACTGAGTTGGAACCTTTCTTCATAATCTTCTAAAGATTCATCGCTTCCCATGGTCATCCGAAATATTTCTCCCTTCATTTCCTTTGACCTACAGTAATCCTAGTATTTTTTGTCAAAGGCTTGCTACATCTGAGCCCAAGTTGTGATATTGTTTCCAGGTAACCCCATGAACCAGCGCAGTGCTACATCCTTGAGGGTAGAGGGAAAGAGTTTCAACTTTTGCTCATCTTATGCATAGTCATAGGTTTGACAAAGGACAACAAACTCAAACAAGAAAGTATCAGGGTCTTCAGTGGTCAATCCATGGAAGTGAGGTAAGGTTGAGGGGCTTATGTTTTTCTTTTTTGTGTCCCCATTAGTCTCTCGGATGGGAAAGGCACCTTCTATTCTCTCCTCATCTCCTATGTCATTCCTGTGTTTGGCCACGGTCTCAGGAAGAATGTTTCCTTACTCTTCTTCTGTTAGAGGATCTTCATGTATCTCTGGAGGTTCACTACCACCGAAGAAGAGAGAAGGGTGACTCAGTGATGTGGTGGGGGTGTTGGGTAAGAATTTTCCTAAATTGTCTCTATTCCTACGAGGCATGAAATGAAATATTTTTGGTTGCTTTTTGTTTTTCTCTGCTAGTACCTACAAAACTGAAATTATTTGAACAACAAATTGCAACTAACTAAAGTAAACTTTGCTTGAATGAGAATTGTAGAATTGAAATGAAAGCAGGAAATGACTAATCTATGTCGTTGAAATGAAATTGTAGAAATGAAATGCTAAGCTACGCTTGCGGAATTGAAATTGTAGAATTGAAATGCTAATCTACGCTTGCAGAATTGAAATTCTAGTCTAGGAAAGCAGGAAATGTCTAATCTACGTTTGTGGAAATGGAATTGCAGAATGAAATGAAACAACTACTCTACTCTTGCTGAAATAAACTACTTAGCAAAAGGTTGTAGTAGAAAATAGAAGAAAAGTAGCAATCACAAATACTCTGACGCTTCCCCAGCAATGGGGCCAAAAATATGGTCGGCTCCAGTATTTCATAAATGATGCTCCAACTCCTGAGACTCCCTTCTTTACTTTTATTACCCCGGTTGTTCATAACAAACTTGGAAGCGACGATGTTATATGCACAAGTACTAGCTCTTGCTACAGGCTGTCACTTGATCAGCTGGCACAAGTCCGCTAGGAGCTTAAGCCAACTTCTATGAGCCCTTAGAAGAAGCTTTAAACTATGATGGATGTAAGCTAACTCAAAGGAGGCTAGTCCACTTGCAAAAAGAAGCTGAAATCTAAAAAGAAACACAAACCCTAGCAAACCCTAGTTTTACCAACTAACCCTACTGGTGCAAGAAAAGAGATTAGACTGGTGGTAAAGGATTCCATTGACTCTTGGAAAGGTAAAATGCATGTGACTAAGCTACTTCTGAAGTAAAATCTAGAAAAAACATCTTTTTATATTTTTGAGTAATTTTGCAGAATTATTATTCATGTGCTTTAACGTATTTTTACTGTGCAGAGGTTGGTTGGCACAAGGAAATGGGGTAGGCGCTTCCAGGAGGTTGGGAAAGTAAGAAGAAGGCCTAAGGGGTCCCTAACATCCTTCCAGAGAGTTTCACAGTGATCGGATATTGAAAAATTGCTCACGTGAACTTCTACAGGAAGTCTACAGGGGTTCTACATGATGTTCTACAAGATGTTCTACAGGAAGAGCCGAAAGAGGATTTTGGAGGGTTGTTGGTGAAAAAACAGTGGGAAAGTGGAAATTGAGGTTGGATGAGGATGTGAAGGGGTCTAAGACTTGGTGAATGAAGCTAAGGAGTGATTAAGGTGGTTGGATTTGTTCAAGGATGGAAGGAGTGATACTACACAAGAATGTACGAATTAGGGAAAATTGGAAAAGTGTGGCAAATTAAGGGAAGGAATCTTGGATTAGGGTTTGGAGCAGGTTGTATGATGGAGGAAGGCTAGGCGGGGAGATATTACAGGTGTTCTACACACTGTTTTCCAAAACTGATCAAATTGTTCGACTAGGAAAACTAGAGATCTAGCTATTTTGACCTAATCTGGCCTAAAAACCAGAAACATGATGAACAGAAGTTTGTAGACAGGAAATCATGCAAGATAACTATGGAAGCTAAGAAATAATAGATCTAAACATGCAAGTACAACTAGTATCAACTTTTCCAACTAAAAATCTAACACTAGCAATTGCATGGAAAGGCAAAAACAGTGTTTTTGTGGCAGCAAGTATGCCTTGGTCTCAGCTCATGGTCCCAAGGAGGGAGAGATGAGATCAAGGATTGCTTGATGGATTTTTTGTAGATATTTTATGTTACCAAACTATAAAATCAACTTGAAGCATGAAAAGATATTTTAATCTTCAAAAACAACCTAAGTAACAAAGCAAGATTTTAACCTAAATAACATAAATTATTCTATGAATGCAGCAAAGACACATAAAAGTACACAAAGGAGGTACTGGCACTTGGGTTCGGCCCAACCCCAAGAGCTACAGCCTCCTAAGAAAGCTCAGAGCTAGTACAAAGTGAAATTTATCTCCATTACTCAAAAAATAATCATGTCACAAAACTATTTACAACAAAAGTTCGAAGATGAGCTGAAATGCAGAGCTGCACTGAAGTGCGGAAAAAACATTGTTCAATGCCTAAACTACTAAGGCTTGAAGCCTTCCTACTTATGCACCACGAGGACTCCCAACAGCCCTCCTTAACTTTAGGAGCTTGGCTGCTCAAAACTGCAGTTAATCAGCCACTTCACAAAATCTGCTTGGTTGCCCCTGGAAATCATCTTCGGTGGGCTGTTGAACTCTAAGATGATGGTGGAGAACTCGAGGAAGGGGCCATTTAGTGCTGGAGACACCCTTCCTATGAATCCTTAGCCTTGTTCCTTCGTATTTGGCTATCAACTTGCTCATAAATGCTTGACCTTGGTCCAAAAGATGTCCAAAAATATGCAATAAGCACATATTAAACTTTGTGGTCAAGTGAATATTCTCATTCATTCAATTAACATAAATATATTCAAAAGCATGCATAGAACTATTAAGAATTGTGGATTAATCGAGAATAATAGGCAAAATGAGCTCAATAGGTTACCCATTTTTGGGGCTCATCACATATATTATCCTCTTTAAGATTGAGATAAAAAATAATGAGGTATTCACTAGAAATAGTGGAGAAAAATAGAAGTAAACATGTCATTTATTTTGTATAAAGGGAGCATGTCACTATTGAACATGACACTTATATGTTTCTCGTGTCGGGTTTTGGTTATCCTCGCTTCATCACTTGCCTTTCTAGGTTTTGGGAAATCCATTTTCCTCTCATTCGATGACATCTTTTTGTCACCATAACCTCTAATCCTATTTTGTGTCAAATGATTCCAAATTCTAGAGTCGTGTCACCAATATGTTCAAGAGAAGTCCCATCTACAATTCAAACCACTTATACCATGTTTAACTTTTTTGCAACAATCCTAAATCAATCTTACCAACTTTGCTAAATCCTATGTTTCATGTCAATGATATGGGAAACATTATTGCCCTCCTTCGACAAATCACTCCCTGTCAACTCTAGCTCATTATCTAGGAAAATGATTTAGAAACTCCCTTTAAGTACCTTGGACCTTGCAAGCCTCAATGGTAGGTTCTTCACATTTGATGATAGTTTCACATCACTGACCTTCGATCGAATGATTTCGCGAGTGTTTGACTTCAGCTTCATTGTTCACATTCATGGACTGCGTTGTTGTACCTTAATAGCCATTGTCATCATTGGTAGTTTCTCTCGTGCATATTAACAGTTTACATCATTGACTAGTAATCAGGTGGTTTACTACCATGTTCGACTCCGACACATCTATTCACATGGTGGGATTCATAGTTTGGTTGGATCAAGACAGAAATGAAGACCCTGGGTTTCTTTTGATAAATATAGCTTGTATGGAGTTATTCATGATTGTACACATGATTATTTCTATTCGGATGGTTGTGTCCACACCGTGGATCCATACACATGATCCTTTATTTTCGGATGGATGCCTCCATGCCGTGGATCCATACACATGATCCTTTCTATTATGATGGTTGCATCCATGGCATGGGTTCATGTATTTTTATATGCCTACTCATAGATGTATTATTAGGCATGCTTACATCACAAATGTTAGATATCACGTATCATGCTTGATTTGCAAGTCTCCTCACAATGTTTCTCTGAGTCCTTGCCTTGACTTGTAAATCATTTCACCCATCACTCCCTATTTTGCCTTCATGCTTTAGGGGGCATCTATGACACAATATTTTGTCAAACTTCTTGTACCGTATCCTGAAGCATCAAAATGATGAAAGTTGTCAGTGTATTCACCATGAAACATATACAAAAACGTCCCTAAAGAAAAGAAGAAAAATTGTTGTGAAAGAGTTTCTGAAAAAATCTGTCAAAATCATAGTTTTCAGGATCAACATGTTTTGCACCACTGGTGACCCATGTTGGTAACTTGTTGCACTATGCTAACCTAGTGATGTTAGCATGGATTTTATAAGGAAAACCCGTGTTGAAGCTCCTTAACCAGTTTTTCCTAAAGTGGAGGAGAAGCTTCTCTTACTAGAAGTCTCAAGAACAACGAGATGGTTACAGGTGAATAAGGATTAGAGTGACATCTCACATTCTTGGTCCTTGATCCTACTTTCATGGATCTTTCCCTTGAGTTTTGGAACCTCTCCCTCCTTTTATGGGTCCTTAACTCCCTCTCCTTCCCTATAAATGAGATCCCTACTATCCACAACTGGTTGGCTATTACGTGATTTCCTTCCTAGTGATGAAGTATGCCCAAATGCTGCCCATTTTTCCTAGGAGAAAGGAGTGCTTGAAGGTTAAGACTAGGACTTGGAAACTCACCTAAAGGAGGCTTCTAACATCAAGCATTAAGTGGTTGTAATGCTATCTTTACCATATATTAATAATACATTATGTGTTTTCCTTCCATAAATGTGTCAATGACTGCTCATTTAGTGTAATACTCCTTGATTTGTTACATGATTTATATTGGAATTAATTTTTCTATGTATATATTTTGTCTCCACGTGATCTTCCTTGCAAGCATTTGTCCATAACAAAAAATATGAGATTGATCTTGGAAGCGAAAGAATCAAGGGCGGCACCAATGGATGTTAGCATCAAAGTGAGGTAGGTCATCCATCCTCCTTTGTGTTTTCTAGTATAAACTAGGAAAGTTTGCACATATTTGTCTTTGCTTGTTTCTAGATCCTCCTACAGGACTAGAGGGATTGTTTTTTTCTGCAGAAAGGATTGCGTGCACAACGAGCCCAAACCAGTGAAATGGTTGTGAATCCCAGTGTACCAAGAATAGGGTGCTTATTTTAGTCCATACAACACTCACTTGAGTCTGAACACATGTGACTCTCTATTGAAGGTATCAAATCCTTTGGCTACTCAATGTACACCTATTCCTCAATCATGTCATTAAGGAATGTTGCCTTCACATCCATCTAATGTATCTTCCATCCCATCTACGCTGACAGCGCTAAAATATATATGATTGATGAGTACCTTTCTACAGGAGCAAAAGTATCATCATAATCAATTCCCTCCACCTGATATAACCCTTTAGCCACAAAGTTGGCCTTGTGTTTCTCGACACTCCCATCTATTGCTTGATTTACCTTGTAAAGCCATCTGGAACTCCCCACTGACTTGTTTGTTGGTCTTGGGACAATTTCCCAAACATTGTTCTTGATAATGGAGTCATAGTCCTCAACCATGGCATCAATCCACATGGGATGTTGGACTTCTTCCTCGAATGAGGATGGCTCAATATCTACACTCTCGCTCATTAGATCTAGGTAGTCAATGTACCTCTTTGGTGACCTCCTCTACGTGCATTGTGATGTGGGTGCTCCCATGTTCTCTCTAGCATCATGTAATAACCTCTCAGATTCTCTGGTGCACTTTCTCCCATCTCTAGAAGTCTCCGCATGAGTGGATGTTTCCACTCCATGTTCCTCTACATGTAGTCGCTCCACATCATCCTAAGGTTCCTCCTTTGGAGCTAAAATCTCCTCAACTGCATGTAGCTTAAGCTCCCTCTGAAGGTAACATCTCATGGCCTTCTCTTCATCGAACTTTACATCTCTGCAAACCACTGTCATCATGTTGGTTGGCAGGTACACCCGATAGTTGTGAGGTGTATCAGTCTACCCCACAAATATGCCCAACTCAGCTGTTGGCTCTATCTTTTTTTGTTCATATTTAGTAACATGGCAGTAGACTGATGAACCAAAGATCCTGAAGTGTGCCACATCTGGTTTCTTCCATTAAAAATCCTCTTCTTGTGTACTCATCCTGAGAATTCGATGAGGGATTTTGTTCAACAAATGAACAGTTGTATTGCATTCTTCAACCCACAAGTGTAATGGTAGGCCTTGATCATGCAACATTGTCCATGCCACTCCCACAATACTTGTGTTCTTCCTTTCAGCCACCCCATTTTGTTGTGGGTTATTAGGTGCTATCAACTCCTGACGAATGCCTTATGTTGTACAAAAGTTCTTGAATACATTCGACACATACTCTCCACCATTATTTCTTCTGAGAGCTTTACATTTCCTCTAGGTATCTATTGGAAATAATACTGAGAAGGGGATGAATTAGTATTATCAGATCTATAATTTTATTTTCCAAATAATTTTATATACGCTACTTTGGTGAAGTGAACTAGTGTGTACACGTGCCTGTACTTAAAGCAACCAGTGTATATGCAGAGAACTTTTGATTTAGACAATTTATCATGTATTGAGCTTAAACCAGTATATTAAAGAGTTATTACACAGTGCAGTAAAAGCATAATCAAGAATCACACATAAGCAACACACATGAACACCAAGATATAAGGTGGAAACCTAATGTGGGTAAAAACCACCTGCTGATGTCGTCTCTGTCTTCTTTTCAATAATAAGAAAATATGTTTACAATCTTGTATTGGTGCAGACTTATTCCAGTACACAGGCACCCACCTACAGAAGGATACAACCTTCTCTTGTTCTCCAACTACTACTGGAAGGTAGCTACAACCCCCTAGCTCTTATACTAGGCAATATGTTTCCTAGTATGTAGGTGCGAGCCTACATAAAACTCCACTCTTCTAAAGAACCACGTTCATGAATTTTCAGATAGGATACTCATGGAATACAACACCACAATTTGAAGGCCAGGTTTCATCCAATTTTCATACTGGACCCATCAAAAACATTGAAACTTATAAAATCATAACTGCAATACTACCATCAAATACATCTGCATCAACCAATCACTGAAACCCAATCCTCACTTTCTGAATCAACTACAACTAAATCAATCATTCACTTGATCACCCATCATCACTAAATCGCAGTCAATATGATCATTCAAAACACTGTCAACAATCACCAGAACGCACAGCAGAACCCAGAACTTTGCAACAACAAACAGAAACGCCTGAAACTTTAAACATCAGACTTCATAAGGTATACTCTACTTCCATGTGTCGAATCAGTGTGTATATGCACTTTTACCAAAGGGAACCAGCGTATAGATTTGAAAATTCAAATTTATGATCTGTACGCTACTTTGATCTACTGAACCAGCATGTATACACTCTTTTACTAAGGTGAACCTGCGTACAGATCTATAAATTATAGTTTAAAAATTACAACTATTCCAGACTTTAGTCATACCTAGATCATCACATTTACAAAATAAAATGAGCGTCAGTATTTAAATCTAGATTGTTCAAGATCAAAAACACATAATGATAATACTTTTAAGCCTTTATGATCCTAGTCCATCAACCTTCATCAGCCTTATAGGTGCACCCTTAGATCAGATCAAGAAAACCATCAGAAGCTCATTAACCTGCATATATGATTCAACACTTCATAAGATATTCAGATCCCTTCACACTTTGGCCTAATGATCTTCTCCTCTTTATATAGTTTTAGGCCTTTCTCAATACCATGGACGAAAACTACTTAGGACCAATACCTTGGAGAAAATACCTCGAACCAATTCCCTTGGGTCAAATACCTTAGACTAATAGATACCATGGACCAAAACTTTGTTTTCCCAAGATATAGGCGCTTTTCCTTCTGTGAAAGTGCATGTGTACGTATACACTCTTTTTGTTAAGTAAACCTGCATGTATACGCAGCTTGGTCAAGGTGAGCCTACGTATACCTTTCTTTCTTCATTCTTTGTAGTATGAACTATAATTCTTTTATTGTTGACATGTTGCACTGTGATTTTTCATCTGAGTGAGTTGCCATCAAGGACAACACCTGTATCATAATGCCAACAATCTCCCCATTTGGACTCGATGGCAACAACAACACCAAGTAACTCTCCCCCTTTGACATCAAGTGAAAAGGGTGTACCAAGATATTTTCTCCCTTTGACATACATTATGTTGTTCATTCTCTCCCTGAGTATATGCTGAATTCTCTGATTGATATCCCCTTTTGTACATGTTGAGATGCACTGAAACTGTCCATTTTCCCCCTGAGCATAAGAAGAGTTTGCAAAAATATTTTCTAAAGGAATAACATGACTCTATGACCTTCCTATCACCAATGACTCATACATGCATCCATCTCCCAACCAAGTGGGGATATACCAATTTTTTATACATGACAAAAACAAGAAATATTACATCATCGTTCCCATGTAAAGTGGGGATACAAATTACATCATTTGTCCAAGAGGACTCATTCAAATGTATGAGAAGACATATCACACCCTGGACTTTTACATGACTTGAGCAACATATGGTATAAATATCCGAAGCCATAGCTAGACTCAACAACCATAATGCCAACAATGCTGAATGTATGTGAAGGCTAATGCTCTCCCAAACTGGTGCTACCTGTGCATTGTTAATAGGTCAATGATCAAGGCATCTTTGTGAATCAAATAAAATTAATGAATAGACCATATCGATGGACATTAATCATCAATATCATTCAAAGCACCCATATCAAAGCCTGCCCCATTGTTTTTCTTGTCTGAAAAACATTTACACTCCTTGACCCACAGAGACCTGTGTGTGTATGCGACTATACTTCAAGAAACACGTGTATGATAACCTTTCTCTGAAAAATTGGATTTAACAGCAGGATGATGCAGCAACTACTCCCAGCTTTTGTCTGAGATATTAAAACGTCTCTCTGGGTAGTGGTTTAGTGAATATATCAGCAACCTGTTCTTTAGAGGGAACATACTCCAATTTGACCTTTTGTTCAAGCACTTGTTCATGTAGAAAATGGTATTTGATGGGTATGTGTTTGGTCTTGGAGTGCATGACTGGGTTTTTTGAAATATTGATGGCACTTGTATTATCACATAGAATGGGGATGGATGGAGCACATGTGATCTAAATATCTTGCAAGGTTTTCATAATCCAAAGTAGTTGTGTGCAACAAGATGCAACAACCACATATTCTGCTTCAATTGTAGATAATGCAATTGAACTTTATTTCTTGTTGAACCAAGACACTAACCTAGAACCCATATAGAATGCACCACCACTAGTACTTTTTCTGTCATCAACACTTCCTACCCAATCTGCATCTGTATATGCATTAAGAGTGACATTTGTATCTCTAGGATACCATAAACCAAAGTTATGTGTTCCTTGAAGATATTTGAAAATTATTTTGACTGCCTGAAGGTGTGATTCCTTTCAATTTGCTTGGAATCTTCCAACTATTCCTACTGCATGCATGATGTCAGGTCGGGTACCCGTTAGATAAAGCAGACTATCAATCATGGATCTGTAAGTTGGTTCATGTACTATTGCTGATTCATCATTTGAGCTGAGACTACATCATGTTACCTTTAGGGTACATATAGGTTTAGAATCTTCTATGTTGTACCGTTTCAAGATCTGTTTGAGATATTTTGTTTGTGAAAGCAAAATACCATATTTATTTTGGTGAACTTGTAGACCAAGAAAATAGGTAAGTTCACCAATCAAGGACATTTCAAATTCTTGCTGCATTACTCAAGCAAAATTCTGACTCATGGATTCTGTTACCACTGAAAATTAAAAAAAAAAAAAATTTGGACAACCCGCACGGTTCCTAAGTTTTTTTGTTAGACACAGTCAATGTCATTTTTATGTTTTTAGAGTCTAAGTCATAGGGTTAGAGTCTTATTTCCTTCATCAAATAAAGACCAACAACCTTGTTTTGCCCCTTATGGATCCCATATCATGTTTTAAGTTTCATGTGTCTGGTCAATTCAAAAAACTGAACACGCTACGAAACTGTCTAGGCGTTTTCATAACGCAAAGTCCTAAAATTACACTACATGCGCTAAGAAATCAAGGATTCATAGTTAGGCGTTTTCATAGTGCAAAACCCTGAATTTACATTGGATGCGCTACAAAATCATGGATTCGTGATCAAGCTTGTCTAGCTGTCAAATCCACTAGAATCCGTTATATTTTCATCATTAGGTGTTAGTCCATGAACCGTTCCTCTCACATGCAATCATTCATATCCATCATTAGGTTCATTAGGGGTCATTTGTCCGTAGTCATTTCAAATTTCAAAGAAAAGGTTAGTTGATCTTGGTCATATTCATGCAAGAGACACTTGGTGTTGTTCTTAGTCCGAGTAAACAAGCCCAAGGTGAGCAAAAAGTAGAGTTCTTCAGTAGGGTTCAAGCAAGGCAGCTCTTCGTCAAAGTTAAGCAAGGCAGTTTTCCTCTAGGTTTTCTATCCTCAAGAATTTCAAAGGAGAAATGTCGAAAGAAAGAAGATATCACAGGTCAGGTCGATGTCTGAGAACTGAACCAGAAGGCTTAGATGTTCTCAAGAAGGATAAAACAGTTGAAGATGCCTTCAAAAAATTAGGTTGCTGGAGGTTCTACGAAAAACTACAGGGAGGACATAACCAAGTGACCAAGGAATTTGCTCTAAATTTCACAAGTTTACATATAAAGATTGGAGTTTTAGAATTTCCAATTTCTCCTGAAGCTATATCTTTAGTGACAAAAATTCCTAGAGGTCAAGAAAGGTGGTTTAAGAATTTCAAGTTTGAAATGGCACCATGCAAGATATTCTTGAAGCCAGAATTTGTAGACACAGATTTAACTAAAGCAATGCCAAGGGGTTATGTCAAAGATACATATGCCAACTTACTGTCATGCATAAAAAGGTACTTCATCTGTGAAGGAAGATAGCACAAGGTGTATTCATATCATTTCAAACTCCTATTTCATTTCACTAGGATAATATCTCTAGATCTCCCTTTCTTTCTGTTTTGAAGTTTAGGCAAGATGTTTGATAAAATACAATTGAAGAAAGAGGCATGTGAAACATCATTGTTCCATCATGGCTTGGTTAAATTAATTGTGTTGCATGAACTTCAGAAGGTAAATAGAGAATGGTCTCTATTTCTCTTTATGTGTAGTTTTAGATCTGAAATAGGGCTTAGCCCTAGGGCTAAGGAAATATCATCACTAGAGACTAGTCACCCTACAGAAAAAAGGTCAAGTAGGTTTGTTAAAGTGAAGGCCAAAAAGCAAGTTAAGGAGCCAGTGACTAGAACACCATTGGTTGTTCAAGATACTCCTCAACATTCATAGAAGAAGATAGTTAAAATTAAGGAAGAAACACAAGAGAAGTCCATTGGTGAAACAGTCTAGAGAAGGATAACTAGAAGTCAAATAGCTGAAGAAAAGGGTAAAATAGTGGTCATTGATGAAAGCCCAGTCTCAAAGGGTAGTTTGAATGATCTTCTTTAGGCTATTGACATTGAAGAGTCCCCTCTGGTCCAAGCACACTTCATTGAATTAAGTGAGGGAAAGTCAAAGAAGATGAAATCCTCTAAAAAATTACAGTTTGATGATCAGGTTTCAGAATTTGTCTTCAATCCTAGAAGGCTTGTAACTAGGCAATCAAAAAGGTTACAAGAGGTAGAGCCGGAGATAGATGAAACACGAGAGATATTAGGTTTTTGTGAAGATCTTGTAGTGCCAGTAGTCCCACCATCACCCATGCACAAAGATGACAGAAATAGAGCAGTCAATACTCAAGAAGAAGAAAATAATTATGAGGAAGTCAAGAAGAAATTGAAACTTGCTAATCTTGAGATTAACAAACTTAAGAAAAGGGCAAGGAAACATGCAGTTGAGAAAGCCAATTTCAATAGAATGAAGGCTCTGTGGGAAGATGAAAAATCTTCAAACCTCAAGTAGTTAGCAGAAAGGCTCAATACTTCACCTGGACTATCCCTGCAATCAAAGAAGCCAGGTATTTCAGATGGATCAATGGCAGACTAAGAACTAATATCAGAAGGATAAAAAGACAAATTGAAGACCTAGAAATTTAGTTGAGAAAATCTGGAGGTCAACCTCAACACAAATGAACAAGGAAGCATATGTGGCATATGTACATAATGAAACAGTTGTGAAGAATCCCTAGAAGGGAAGTTTTTGGAAAAAACCGTGTAAATTGATTCACACAGCATTTTCATAGCGCGCTACGAAACTGTTGTAGGTGCAGTTTTAGTGTTTTGATCAATATTCAAAGGAAAGAAGGGGCTATTTTTGGAGAAGGATGCTGTTGGAGAATGTGAGGAGGTCACTTGTGAAGGTTTAAAGCTCAAGGAAGGAAAAAAACTCAAAGAATGAAGGATATATGCAAAATGTGCTACAAAAACAATAGTGTATTTCATAGCACATCCAGATTGACTTTCTTCACGCACCTTCAAGGACTTTAATGTTTGCACAGGTGAAAGAGCAGGGTTCTATGGCTAACATAACATATGTTACATGATTAAAGGGGCCAATTTTGTCATCAGAAGATTCGAGGAACATCAATGACAACCAAGGCTATGGTGCAGGGGACATTTTCCTAGTTTTCAGGACAGATAAAGGAGAAGTTATTAAAGGCCAGCAGGAGGGTTATCGACATTACCAAGGTCGAAGTTAAGGAGGAGAAGTTGTCAAGTTCGAATTTAATTCCTAGATTAGGTTGTTGCTATCATAATAAGGAGTTGTACTCCTAATTGTATTAGGACTCTAAGATAGTCAACTAATTGTTACTTGTAATTAATAGTCTATTTTAGGTATAAATAGGTGTCAAGCTAGGAAATTTGAATTCCCCTCATGTTGGATCAGGGAATCCAATATTTTAATGATAACTCTATAAAAGAGAAGAGGTGGAATTCCTCAGGGTTGGCAATTTTCGAAAGAAACAAGCACATTATGTTATTGTAGCAGATTCTATGTTTTCATGTTAATACATAGATATTTGCTTCACTACTCAGGATTCAAAGAGGGTTTTAATGTTTGATTTTCTCATTTACTTACTTGCAGTGGTATAAACACATGTTACTTAGAATTCATTGATAATGCTCTAATTTCCTTCATGTCTTTATAAACTGTGTTCCTTGCATTATGTCTCTGTTTTTCTAGTATATTAAGACCCTTTATGCCCTGACTTCCATGTTAAGCTGATCTTGTTGTTGTAGTGAAACATAATTTGACTCCATAGCCCAATAGATGTTTATTTATTGGTATTTCAACCATTTATACATTTTCGTTTAAATTTTCCATAGATTTAGCCATCTAATACTCCAATTAAAATCTTTATCCCAGTGAGAGAGCCCTCTCAGGTTGAGGAGGCTAAGCCTCAGCCAAAATATTGGTTTGAAATAGTTACTCAAATTCTTCCTAATTAGTAGCCTATCAGAGTCTGGTTTTGTGGCAATAGATTCTTCATTGCTACCAAAATTGATATCAATAACATAAACAACAATAATTAGCAATTTATCAGTGTCAATCTTTGCATATAGATTTTTGTCTGTTGACCCTTTTGAAAAACCATGTTGTGTAGATATTTGTCAAGTCGCTAATACCAGGCCCTTGGAGCCTATTTCATACCATAGAGAGCCTTTTTGAGTCTGCATACAAGTTTTGCATCATTTCCAAGAATGAATCCTTCTAGTTGTTCAATATAAACTTTTCTTCTAAATCTCCATTAAGGAATGCATATTTTACATCCATTTGGTATACTTTGAATTTCTAAAAGCTAGAAAGAGCAAGAAACATCCTTATGGCTTCAAGTATAGCAACAGGTGCAAAATTTTCTTCAAAATCTATACCTTCTTATTGAGAATATCCTTTACAAACAAGTCTGGCCTTGTTTCTAGTGACTTCTCCATTTTCATTCAGCTTGTTTTTGAATATCGATTTATTTCCTATAATATTTTTATCATGAGGTCTAGGAACTAATTCCCAAGTATTATTCTTTTCAATTTTCTCAAGTTCTTCATTCATGACCTTGACCCAACATTCATCTTTGCATGCTTCATTTACATTTTTAGGTTTGGTGGAGGATAGTAATGTTAGATAGCTTGAGGTTTCTGTAATAGTTCTTCTTTTCTATACACCTGTCTCTTTCTCCCCTAAAATTTGAGTTTCTGAACATACCTGGACGAAGTATTTTCTTCTACCGTTATCTCTTCTTCTGGTGGTTCATTGGTTTCTTCTTGAAAATTATTGTGATTTGATGTGGGAAAATAATCCCCATCTTATTCATTGTTATAATCTTTTGTTTTTGTCTGTTTTGGATTTTTGCATGATTCATCAACTACAACATCAATACTTTCAACAATTTTCCAAAGTATTTTATTATAAAATTTATATCCTTTACTTCAGGAAGAGTAACCAAGAAGAATACCTTCATCTGCTCTGGGCTCAAACTTACCAAGCTTTTCATCAGTCCCTTTGATATAACATTTGATTCCAAAAAATTTAAATTATTTTACAGTAGGAGCCTTACCATACCAAAGTTCATGTGGAGTTTGAGTTTTTTTTACCCAGACATTTGCTTGGTTGAGAATAGTTATGGTGGTGAATTCAAATTCACCCCAGAAGGTTGCAGGAGTTCCAAATTCATCTAGCATAGCTCGAGCCATTTTTTGAACAGTTATGTTCATTCTTTCTACCACTCCATTTTGTTGAGGAGTCCTTGCAGTGGAGAATTTCCTTTTTATTCCATGTTGTTCACAAAAATTCAAAGAATTCATCCGAGGTAAATTCCCCTGCTTGATCAGATCTGAGGCATTTGATTTTATGATCTGATTCATTTTCAATCAAGGCTTTGAAGGCTTGGAACTTTTCAAATACTTCATCTTTATGCTTTAGAAGACCTTTCCAACACATTCTAGAAAAATCATCAATGAACAAAGTAAAGTATTCTTCTCCACAAGGTGACTTTTTCCTTGATGGTCCACATAATCAGTATGGACAAGTTCAATAGACTTACTAGCAGACCCTTCTTTTTCAATGAAGTGAGCTCTGGTTTGCTTACTAAATTGACATGGCTTTCATATTGTATTTTTAGGGATGTTGATATCTAGAAGATCACGAACAACCTTGAATCTGCATGCTTTTCTTATTTGAGAAACGCTTAGATGTCCCAATCTTCTATGCCACAGCCAGTTTTCATCATTTTTGCTTAGATATCACCGTTGTTGTCCTCCCTTGAGTATGTATAATTTGTTTGGAGTTCTTGTACCTTTGATCATGGTCTCTCTTGTATCAAGCTCATGAAAAACACATCTGTTTGATCAAAACACCACTTCATTTCCTTGATCACACATTTGGCTGATACTCAACAGGTTATGCTTTAGACCGTCTACAGACATAACATTCCTAGCTTTAACTTTTTCTTTCAAGAAAACAGAGCCTTTACCTTTTATGATAGCAGGAGTGTCGTTTCCAAATGAGAAATTATTTTCCTTTTCTAAAGCATTATATGAGTGAAGTTTTTCTTTGTCACTTGTCATGTGTTTTGAGCATCCACTGTCATTGTACCACTAACTTTCTTGTCCTTCTGCATACAAGGCTATACCACATCTTTCTATTTGAGATTCTTTCTTTCTCCATATCTTGGGATTTAATGGAGTTTGATCCTTTTGAGATGTTTGCCAAAATTTTCTCCTGCATTTAGATTCTTCATGGCCAAAGTTGTTTCAGATTGAGCATTCTATTTCATTTTCAAGAAGAGAAAAGTTATTATAGGAACTTTTCTTGACCCCTGTCACATTCCTTTGATTTCATGCTTCTCTAGTCATGATGGTTTTGTAAGAAACACATTGAGCAGCTTTGTGTCCAAAATTATGACATGAAAAACATTGCCCATTAAAGAAGTTCTTACAACTATCGAATCTATTGACCTGGTGATTGTAGTTTCTATTGATATTCATCTTTGGATAAAATTGAGTATGATTTACCTAAGGTTGGTTGTGGCTTCTGTTCATCCTTGAAGCAAATTGAGTCTGATTTGCCTGCTGATCTTTTTTATGCCTTTGTTGACTATTGTCATATTGTTCACTGTTCTTTGTTGCATCAAGATAGCTTTTAGTGGAGGTTGATGACTTTTGTGATTGAGATGCTTCTTCAGTATATCGAAGACCTGTCTTTATCAGAGGAGACCACTACACTTTGATAATTTCATTTAAATTTTCTGATCCTTTAGCAAATCTAATATTGAGAGATTTTGTTTTCTCAAGATCCTTTCTTAGACCCACAATTTCACATTCTAGTTTTTCATTGTGTTTTTCTTTTTCAGCAAGTTGGCATGTCAAGGTATCTATAATCATATTCTTTTCTTCTAAACAGATTTTGAGTTTAGAGATTTATTCATGAAGGTCATCCTCTTCTACAACATCCCAAAAATTATCATCGTCATAAGCCATTATAAGTCTATAATCATTAATGTTTTCATCTTCATCACTATTTGATAAACCATCACTATCTTCGTCAGTATAGTAACTCCTTTTATTTACAACTTGTTTTCTATTCCATTTTGCATATTCCTTCCCTTTTTCATATTTATCTTTATGAGGACATTTGGAAGCATAATGACCAACTTCGCCACAAGAAAAGCATTTGAAGGGTAGCTTACCTCTAAATCTTCCAAAACGTCAATGAAGCTTCTTGACAAAGTTTACCTCATCTTCTTCTTTTGAAATATGTCCTGATTCATTGTGCTCTTCCTTTCCTTTTGTTGAAGCTTTAAATGTGGCTTCCCTCATATCTAATGGTCCTCCTTTTCTCATCTCAAAGGAAGTTAAGATTCTGTGAAGCTGTGTCATGGTGATAGTCTGCAAATCTTGTTTTTCTTCTATGGCAAACACTTTTGATTCAAATTTAGTAGACAAGGATCTCAAAAATTTCTCAACTAAGGTGACTTCCTTCATTTCTTCACCCAGATTATTCATACAATTAACAACCTCATCTATATGTAAGAAGTAACTAGCTATACTTTCATCACTGTGCATCTTATAAGTTTCATACTGAATTCTGAGAGTTTGAAGCTTAGCATGTTTTACTTGAGAGTCCCCTTCGTAGATCATAATGATTTTGTCCCATATTTATTTGGTTGATTTGAGCTACATGACTTTGACAAATTATGATTGTGACAGACTTCCCAATAAATTATTGACTACTCTAACATTGGTCTCATATTTCTTTTTACCTACTGTATCTGTAGGAATTGTTGTTGGAAATGTATATCCTCCTTCCACAATTTCCCAGACACCCATTCCAAGTGATTGTAGATAGGTTGTGGTTCTTATTTTCCAATAAACAAAATTGCTCCCATCAAAGATTGGCGGTCTGATGGATCCCACGCTTTCTTGATTACTCATGATGATGGATCTACCTTCAAGCAATCAAGCTTCCTTTGAAGGACCTGCTCTGATACTAATTGTTGGAAATAATACTAAGAGGGGGGTGAATAAATATTATGAGATCTATAATTTTATTTTCCAAACAGTTTTATATACGCTACTTCGGTGAAGTGAACTAGCATGTACACGCGCCTATACTTAAAGCAACCAACGTATAGGCAGAGAACTTTGATTTAGACAATTTATCATGTATTAAGCTTAAACCAATGTATCATAGATTTATTAGACAGTGCAGTAAAAGCATAATAAAGCATCACACATAAGAAACACACATGAACACCAAGATATAAGGTGGAAACCCAATGTGGGTAAAACCACGTACTGTTTTCATCTCTATCTTCTTTTTAATAATAACAAAATCTATTTACATTCTTGTACTTGTGAAGACTTATACCAGTATGTAGGCACCCACCTATAGATTTCTACAACCTTCTCTCGTTCTCCAATTGCTACTGGAAGGAAGCTACAACCCCCTAGTTGTTGTATTAGCCAATATGTTTACTAGTACATAGGTTCAAGCCTATAGAAAACTCCACTCTTATACCAGGGACCACCTTTCATGAATTTTCAAACTAGATACTCCTGGAATACAACACCACAATCTGAAGGCCACGTTTCATCCAATTTTCATACTAGACCCATCAATAACATTGAAACTCAAAAAATCATAAATAGAATACTACCATCAAATACATCTACATTAACCAATCACTAAAACCAAATCATCACTTTATGAATCAACCACAACTAAATCAATCAATCACTTGATCACCCATCATCACTAAATCACAATCAATCTGATCATTTAGAACACTGTCAACAGTCACCAGAACACACAGCAGAACCCAGAACTCTGCAACAGCAAATAGAAACAACTAAGACTTTAAACATCAGAATTCATAAGGTATACGCTACTTCCATTTGTCGAACCAGCATGTATATGCACTTTTACCAAAGGGAACTAGTGTACAAATTTACAAATTCAAATTTATGATGTATACGCTACTTTGATCTACTGAACCAGTGTGCATATGCTCTTTTACTAAGGCGAACCTGCGTACAGATCTGTAAATGATAGCTTAAACATTACAATTGTTTCAGACTTCATTCATACCCAAATCATCACATTTACAGAATAAAACATGCGTCAGTATTCACATCTAGATTGTTCAAGATCAAAAACACATAATGATAATACTTTTAAGCCTTTATGATCCCAGTCCATCAACATTCATCAACGTTATAGGTACATCCTTAGGTCAAATCAAGCAAACCATCAGAATCTCATTAACCTACATATATGATTCAACACTTCATAAGATATTTAGATCCTTGCACACTTTGGCCTAATGATCTTCTCCTCTTTATATAGTTTTAGGCCTTTCTCAATATCATGGAACAAAACTACTTAGGACCAATACCTTGGACCAAATACCTCAAACCAATTACCTTGGGTCAAATACCTTGGACCAAAAACATTGTTTTCCCAAGATATACGTGCTTTTCTTTCTGTGAAAGTGTGTGTGTATGTATACGCTCTTTTTGTTAATTAAACCTGTGTGTATATGCATCTTGGTCAAGGTGAACCTACATATACCTCTCTTTCTTCATTCTTTGTAATTTGAACTCTAATTCTTTTGTTGTTGACATGTTGCACTATGATTTTTCATCTGAGTGATTTGCCATCACAGAAAAGACCTATATCATAATGCTAATAGTATCTTTCTTTAAAAGTGCTTTAAATTCACAAAACTTAGCGAACATCTTATCTTTCTTTGGCATGAATAAAATCCAACACTTGCGAGAAAAATCACAAATATTACATAATACCTGTGGTTGGTTGTGGATACTATCGAGAACGGTCCACACACATCTGAGTGAACTTGATCAAGGATCATTTGTGCTCAATTATCCTTTTCATGAAAGGAAGCTTTGGTGTACTTCCCCAATGTACACCATTTGCATGTGTCTCTCTTCTCTATTTTACCCTTGGGAAGTCCAATAGAAATTTAATGTATGATATTCAAAGCTTTGTGGTGCAAGTGACAAAATTTTCTATGCCACAACTCACCGATGTCTCGGCTCTACACCTTCTCGTCTTTAGTTCTCAAAGAAGCATAGTCCTCTACCTCTAATTTGGAGATATTCTTCACTCGAACCCCTATCCACTTCACCTGTCTTATGGCTATGTGATGAAGGAAATCCTTTATCTTACTAAATATCACATCATAGACTCTATCCTCTAACATGGAAACATAAACCAAGTTCTTCTTCAAACTTGGAGCATACATGACATCTCTCGAAGTGAGGGGAGAACCAGACTCCCTCTGAAAGTTAACATTACTGATGACAATTGTGTTATACCTCCCATCATCACCCATCTCGATATGCATCTGGAGATCCTTATCCTCCAATTTACTGAATACATTTTTGTTACTGGTCATATGGAATGAAGCTCCATTGTCCAGGTACCACACACCACCCATCATTGGTGACACCATGCAAGCGATGAGGGTAAAATCCAATTTAAATTGTGAATCAAGAGCTTCACCTACTAGTCCTCCTGAGGGCTTGTTACCAACCTTATTGTGTGTACACTTTGTGGTATAGTGTCCCAGCTCATGATAGTGAAAACACTTGATTTTTGACATTTCCTTCTTCTTGCCTCCCTGAATGGAATCTGATTTGGAATGTGATGACTTCCCCTTCCCCTTCTTTGCATACCTTTCTTCTCCTTCCCAGCTAAGGCATGGTTATCTTCATCATCATGATTTCATGAGGATCTATCTCCGGTGTTTCGTCGAATCTCTTCTTGTAGCAAGTTGAACCACAATCGCTCCCACTCTGTTTGCTTCTCCCTCCCATTAACTGAGTCCTGGTAGTTGTGCCAACTCTTGGGAAGTCCTAGAAGTGCTAGGCTCACCAGATCACTTTATGCAACAGTAAACCCGACACTTCCAAGCTCATCCTGACATTGGGGGAACTTTGGTCAAGTACTTCAGAATTGAGTCACCCTTCTCCATATTGATCTTTCTGAGCTTTTTCTTCAGTGCCAGCTTCCTGTGGTCACTACTATTTTGAAACAATTTTGTCAATGCCTTCCACATTGCAAATGGAGTTTCCTTATCGTGGAGATTCGAGACAACATGATCTCGAAGTCCTTCTAGGGTAATCCTTCTCACCTTTTCCACAAACTTTATCCATTCAGCCAGATCTTTAGCATCAGATATTGGAGGTTTCAGGATATCATTATCTATGAATTCCTTCAACCCGATGTCTTCCAATACTGTCTCCATCCTATCCTTCCAAGCTATGTAATTTGAGCTATCCTCCAGGGCATACTCAAGTTTCAAATTGTAGAATGACATCCTCCTGACTTTGAAGTATGAAACCGCAAATTCAATTTCACCTGCACAACAAACTCATATTCTCCTCTTCTATAGTGATTTCAGCTCTGATACCATGTATATTTTTACTGTAGATTCAAATTGCTCATGTTATATGCTAAAACAAAATACATGAACCTACTCTACTCATTAGAAAAAACAAAAATTGATCGATGAAATCATGAAGCAGAAAAGGAATAATTTGAATCGCACATAACACAATATTTTTCTGGGGAAAGCAACTGCTCAAAACCTTGACTATCTATATTGCATTAACCAGAATATCTTAGAAGAAAATACAATGACTGTTGAACCTGAACAATATATGCACAAGTACAATCTCACTCTCTGCTTCACAAACCAGCTGAAACCAATACTTAGCCAAATCTGCTGCCTATCAAGCTCCTACTTCATTTCACAATCCCTAAGGGAAATATCCCATATTTAATTGGGAAAATCCCACACCACAACTGCGCAATCTATCATAGGCCTTCTACTGATTGCATGCACCATCTTTACAATTCGGAAAATTATACGACTGATAGTACATTGTCACTAAACTCTAATCTCAATTGGGTCCTTCTCAGAAATGACATGTATGAGCTACTTATGAGTGAATTATCAGCTAATTGCTTGAGCACTGAAGTTGCTCCCCACCATTAGACCTCCTACTTGTTTCTCCAATAGTTGGAACTAGTTTAACTAACTTTAACTCATTTAGACTGAATTAATTAATTACAACTCAAAATAACTCAACCTGGAGCCCTAAATTTTAGGAATCACTCTACATAACTCTAAATAGACTTCCAACTTGAATTTACTGATCCAACTAAGTCAACTTAACTTAGTTAACAGCTACAAGTTTATATGAGAATAGAATTTCGATTTAATTCCCAATTTAATTTATAATTTACTTATACAACTAAGTCAACTTAACTTAGTTAATAGTTAAAAGTTGCTATGAGAATAGAATTTCAATTTAATTCCCAATTTAATTCAAGGATAAATTAAATTAAGATTTTCTTGTTGCTATTTTTAACAAATGATAGGGGGATTATTTCTCCAAGTACCAAAATTTATGTTATGTTGGTGTGTGCAGACATGGTGATAAAAGGCGAGTGGTGTTAGAGTTCTTTCTCTCATGGGGGAGAGGCATGTTAGTTGGAGCCTTTTATGATTGTATAGGTTACGAAAAAGGAGGGGAGCAATAGTACTTTCCTTAAGGTCATAATTCCTTCATGGGAGATTGACCTCACAAAGTAGTTTCAAGAAATGATTAAATGTGATTTGGCATCATAACAACAATTAAGTTTGCACATGTGCAAGTATATTTGGGTGTTATGTGAAGGAATTTGGCTTGTTCCAACATCCACTTTTGATATGCATGATCTCTATCTGGATGCTATTTTTTATTCTATAGATGTAGAGCATCAGAAGAGGTCCCTAAGGGTGATTAAATGGGTTCTTAAATCCTTAGGGGGGCTGAGGAGACATTATTTGCATCAAGGTCTACTCATTTACTAGAGTAAGTGCTCACACAATCAAGTGTCTTGGTACCCAACTTTTCTAGTGTGTGCATTCACACAAACAATGTTGGGGCTCATTTCCAAGTTGCAAATAAGATGATCTAGGATGCAAGAAAGAGGGGATGATGAGTATGAAAATATCATGTTTCTTAAACTTTGATATAATCCATTAATTTCTTTCTTATTTGTAGCAATGGAGAAATGTATTGATCACAAATTTCACCCTCCTTAACTCATCATCTCTAAGCTCTCCATTAGAAATGCGATCAAATGTTTTTTGCCTCTCCAAGAGTTTGATTCCTTTACATATAAATACTCCACCTTGTTTTGTCTCTCTATCATATCATATCATATCAATGCGTCATCTGCATTCAACTATCAATACCCTCTTATGGTCAATTATTGAAAATATAATATTCCACACACTAAGGTTGCATTCATCCGATCTCAACTCTTTTGTTCTCTTCATCAGCATTGGGGATTTGTAGACTCCCATTTCATATACCCTGTATCATTTTACAAGCGAAAGTGTGTCAGAATGGCTGGGGTGCATTGCGACGCAGAATGTAAAACACCTCTTTCTCAAATTTTCCTTCGAAATGGAAACCCTATTGCCTTCCCTTTTCTCATGCACTCGTATCACTGTGATCACATTAAACACTTGTATTCTCACCAATTTTTCCAAATTCAAGCATCTCCATACCCAAGTGACAAATGACTCTTTAGCCCTCTTTCTTTCACATTGCGCTCTTCTTCATAAATTTAACCTAAGGCATTGTGCTGGCCTGAAAAGACTAGTCATCTTCGCTTTCAACTACATCTTAATAGGCCACAAAATTTGACAGATAATTGCCCTAAACTCAAAACTATGAAGACAAACATGTATATTCAAGACTTGAGAGTGAATGGAATGGAATTTTGTGATATCTCCTCGACGATCAAAAGTCTCAAAATGGCGAGTGGAAGCAATTTGATGAAATTGTTGTTGCATTCAAGCGTCTCTCAAGAATACAATTTTTTAGTAAACAAAATTCTTGAATTATTGGGAATGTTTAGATCATTGAAAATGTTTTCCATTCATGTTGGGAATGCATATCGTGGAGAAAATGGGATTTTTGTTCCTCTTTGAACCTGTTGTCGAGGCTTCCTAACCCTGAGCATTTACAATTGCATGAATAGTTGATTTTGGTAAAACAATAATTGTTGTTATGTTTGTTACTATTTCTTTAATCATGATTATTATATAAATTTCATTTAATATCTCTATATATTCATATGCTAACTAATATCATAGCACACTAGCCCCTATAGTGAGACTCGTGACTTTTTCATTGTTATGCAGGAGGAGACAAAAGGAGATCCAGTGGTACAATGTTTAGCAATGTTTAACATATCCACTTGCTAATCTTCAATTCGTAGAGATGCCTTGCTAAGGAACTTGGTTTGTTGGGATGCCTTGTTCAAATAGCTCCTCCACTTAAAATGTGAAACTCCAACCTACATGAGGATGTGAGAATTACACATCATTTTTTGAAAAATTTTGAATCTTTGAAGAAATGTCATGAACAAGGAACGATGTCGGAGAAGATATGTGAAATTAGTTTTTAATTTTGATGTTACATTCCACATTATTGGCATTGCTTTTGGTCAGACACAAATTGGGTTCATCTAAATATTATTTTTTTCTTCAAAGATTGGATTCATCTAAATATATATTTTTTATTTAAATATGGTGGTTTATATATATGTGGGCTAATATTGGTAGATGGGCTAATTTTCCATGTTTTTTTCCAAAAAAAAAAGATTTACCAATTTCTATTTTTTCAAATGATTTGCCCACATTTTATAGTATAAAATCATTTTATCTTAAAAATCGCCAAACATTTATATAGACTAATAAAAAATCATTAAAAATAAAAATAAAAATACAAAAATATTGCCAAACATTTTAAAATTTTCATATTAGGGACTAGTAAGATTCGTCAAAGTTTTTAAACTTTAAGATAAACTTCCACACTTAAAATTTTCCTTGACTGTGTTTGAACTAAAAGATTAATTTTGAAAAAACAACATAAAATGATATGAAAAATAATATGAAATCCAATTAAGTGGCATCCCATAAAGTGGCATGAAAAGTAAAATGAAATCTAGTGAAATGAGGTCCCAGAAAAGTGTAATCTTTTAAAGAAAATACATACATGTCAATGTCTTCTTAAACAACTAATTTTCTTTGTCTTGCCTTTTCTTCATTGTAAATAGTATAAAGTGAACTAGAGATTCAGAGTCAAACATCACAAGACTCTCTAATGTACTAGGGCAATTTTGGTTCTACTGTAACTGGGGTTCTTTTTTCCAAGTAAATCAGACAACAATGTCCATTCAAGACAACAATGGGTGTGTATAAATAAATACAAATATTCACATAGTGAAATATTCTCCAACCAATTCACAATATATTAGGTTTGACTGCCCAATGAAACCATGAATGTATCCACCCAATAATCCACCAACAGAACATTGTTTCTCAATGTCCAAATGTAGCATACCAACATTTGACTATAACTATGTATAGTATCCAATCCAAATGATTCTATACTAATTTACTATCTATTCTGGGATTCTGAACTTATTGTACCAGGGGTCGATTCTCCTCCCTGTGTTGCATACAACAGTGGTAATAAACCCAAGTATGTCTCCAATGCAAAATTCAATGGGTTTTCTAAGCAGCTTTAATATTGTTGTAATAGATAAATTTAATTGTCCTCTACTCCATTTTTAGCTGACATTGGTGATGAGGTGTGTGATTTTTTCATTGGATGCTAGTATGACATGCCTTCTTCAGTTGTCAATCTAGGTTCCCCCAAGGTATTATTGTTAGTTATATTGTACAAAAAGGATGTCTGCGATTCTATACTTCAAAATCTCGATCCTTATCTAGGATAAGGTTCCCCTTTTTTCCAACAAAAATGATGCTTCGACCTTGTCGCCTTGCTACTGTGGATCTCGCTACCCAGAATCCTCAAATCAGATATGTCTTTATAAGCTACAAACGAAACTCCTTCTATTGGTCAAAATGATGCCAAATCTATCCTCAATAAACTACCAGACTACTCCAACAAATATGTTGTTCCAGAACAAAGTGACATATTCAGTTCTTAATTGCTTCAATGACTTGTGCCAAAACAAGGAGAAGGTGATTAGGTAAGGTGTGATTACCTCCACCAAAACTACTCAAAGAATAGGTATGGAGTCTTACAACACTCAGAGACTCAAGATTAAAAAAAAAAAAAGACAAATCAATCCAATCCAATGATGATCCAAATGGTTCTAACTCTCTTGTATTTATAGATTTCCTTCTTGCGCTCCCAAATTTGAGGGGTTGTGAATGCCACCCCAATTTTGGGTTTTTTTACCCCATCCAACCCAAACTTTTCACATTGTTGCCCCAACATTGGGAAAATTTGGATTTTCCCCCTTTATCAAGATTATGAACTACTATTTGCATAGGCCATTTCGTCCTTCTGTATGAAATTAATTCATAAGGGACATTACAGTCCACCCATTCCAACATTTCTTGTCCTCAAGCAATGGCAAGTCTAAGTGCCACATAATTTCCACTTCAATTTCAAGAATAGTAGACTTCCTTCCACCCTTAATGTTGTTATATCAGCACCCCACTTTTTATTTTGTTTCCCCCATAATCGTATTGTTGGTTGATGATGCCATCATGGAAGAATTTTTTCTTATACCCTCCAAATCATAACAGAGTTTTGGGAAAAAAGTAAAAGTGTGTGTTATTGTTGAAGTAAGTTTTATGTCAGATGAAGTTTCTCCTCTTATCATAGTCATATTTTTCAAAAGGTTGTAGGAAGTTTCTTCCCATTTTGGTTGCAGTAGGTTTCCAATAAACTCCATAGGTTGTCCATATATTTCTTTTGTCTTTACATCATTAGAAGGTGACCCCTTTTCATGTCTTAAGGTGTTTCCTTCTATGCATGGTTGGGTTTTTAACAACCTCTTCCTTGTGCAAATGAAAGGCCCATTATCATGTGATGGATCAATGACAACACAAATCCATGGAATTTTGCAATTACTTGACCATGGTAGGAGTGATTTGGTAGCTCGCAGTATAGTCATAGCATTTTTTCCACTTTGGATTAAACTAAAAAATAATCCCATCTATCCCTTTTTTTGTAACTTTTGTTATCCCGATACATTTTGCAGCACAAAGGACCTTAGTAACATTGTAAGTATTCAATGTAGCAATTAGTTCATCATAAAATTTGGTACCTAGCTCAAATGCACGAGGTCTTTTTGGAGAATTTGGGGAATCAACTTCACGATCCTTTGATTTTGCAGTTTTTTCTACCAAACTCTTTCCATGCTTCTGGAAGGTAACATGTCTTGTTTTTCGTTCTTTAATCATTTTGTCATGTGCCTTGGAGAAATTTTCCACTGCAACCTATTTTTCCTTGTGGACTTTGTCCTCAATGTTTGGCCTGCTCCGCTCCCTAATTGTGTAATCCCTTTCTTTAGGGTAAAACTCCCATGTGACATTAGATGTTTTGTTGGGTGTGATCCCACATAGCCTTTTTCTAAGTGTATATTCGTTGCAAAAATATATTTGTCCTTCAAAGAAATGATTCCATCTTCCACTTGGTACCTATCATCATGGATGAGTTCATCCAACAATTTGTAAGAAAAATTATTCTTGGAGTACTCTAGAAAGAGGTGGACTCTCTAATCTCTCAAGAATGTGTCATGTTCAACATTCTCTTCCTAACCCACCTCGTTATATTGTAAGTTGTTTCTTTTACTTATACAAGCTATTATGCAAGTGACTTCGCCTTGCTTGGGTATGACCTTCATTTGCTGGGTTGTAACAATTCGGGGATCACCATTGGTCATGCATCTTAGTAAATTGAGTCCATCAAAGATCGTCTTATCCCCTTTGTTGCAGATTTGGGAACATCTAAAGAAATATATAACAAATTGGTAAAACTATATGCATTACGCACCACAAGTTAGAAGATATCTTTGAGGAACTGACTTTACAAAACAAGGTTATCAAAAGATGAAGACCTAGCCTCATATCTTATAAAATACTCACAAGTAAAATATCAACCACAAGAACTTGGAGAAGTCATATCTGATTCTGAATTAACTACTTATGTATTCAATGGTCTGCCTTCAGAATGGAGTAGTTTTGTGACCATCATCTATTCAAGAAAGGATACTCCAAACTTCGATGAGCTATCAGATTTGTGTATTCTAGAAGAAACAAGATTGAAAGCAAAGGATGACAATGAACCCAAAAATGAAAAATCTCAAGCTTTTGATATTAGATCAAAGAAAAAGTTTGGAAAATTTGGAAGATTAGAACCTCGTCAAAACTGTAGCAATAATCAGTGATGTGGAAGAGAAGACATCTCCAAAGTAAATTGCTTTGGGTGTAATGAATATGGACACTTTAAAAAGGATTGTCCCAGGGATCCTAAAAATAGGAGGAAAAATAAGAGGAAGGAAAGAAATAAAGCTCACATTACTGAAGAAAATTAAGAACACAAAAGGCACTATAGAATAAAGATCATAAAGATCTCTATTATTGAAGAACTCCACCACTACCATATTTACTAGTAGTTTTTTTTCTCATTTATTAGGAAATGGATGTTAGAGTAGAATATGAAATTAAATTTGTAGAAGGGTCTTAGATTTTGCAAATTATGACATCACATAAATAAGTATAGAGCATTGGAAGACCTAGAGCCTACATAGTCAGTTGCATTTTATTGAAAGAAATCAGCTAGCAAGGCAAGGATATAACGATTGGACGATCTAGCAATTCACAAATCATGCAACAAGTATGTGGCATCATGTTGATATAGAAGCAATCATCTAGAATCAAATGATCACAAGGATCCTTATTAATAACAAAACCATCGTGGTATAAGTGACATGGAAGAAGTATATTATGGAGTCAGTATCAAAATCAGTATAGAAGTTTGAAGGTATGAAGATAGTTGAGTTGTAGCATGAGGGCATAATTGGAGCATGTCTTATCTTAATGAAGGAATCTAATATTAGAACTCATCTTCAAAGAAACTTAAAGAAACAATTCATTCAAAAGGAATTCAACTAGATGGCTTTATGAAAAGAAGAGGTATGAATATATTTAAAAAGGAATCTTCATTAGAAAGAAAATTCATATGGTATGTGTTGGTTAGATTGGAAAAGTCAAGACACTTCCATATGGTTTTGATATATAATATCATGATAGATGAGCATAATGTGTGGCAATATTGATCAACATTTGATATGGTCTCCTAAAGAATGTAAAAAAGATAGAAATGACAAGAAGTGGCTCTAAGAAACCTATAGTTTGAAATTTTAAGAAGCTTCACTTGGTTTGGAAATTTTGACATTGAGAAAAGATGTTTTGATATGGTATGACTTCCAAAAAAAAGTCACTATGGCAGCAATGTGTACAATATAAACAAAGGAAAGGTAGCAATTTGATATAGGAAGTCTCGATATGGATTGTTTCTTAATTTATGGCATGATGTATTAGATGTTTATCTAAAAGAAGTTTGCATGCCCCAGATGGATAGAGGGAGCTATAAAGAGCTCTACATCGATTGGTTTGACAAAATAATTTTGATGAAAGAGATACAGAAATGATGGTTGATGGAAAGTGATATAAAAGATTGAAATAACCCTATCACTAACATAGATTGAGAAAACGTTTGGCTTTGTAAATTTATTAGCATCCAAGAAGGTCGATGCTCAAGTATGATGTGATGTGAAATAGGATCCCTGCAACTACTACTAAGATCTCCACAGAAGAATAAGTAGTTGACGAATGAGATAATTTGGAGCTTATGATTATGTCTCCTTAGTTGAGAGGGAGTACGAATTCGCTCCCTATTTGAGAGGGAGTAAGAATTACCTCCCTAGTCAAGAGAAAGTGATGAGGCACACCATATTCTCCATGTGTCATGCACTAGGCCAAGAAAAATTGTCGTAAGTATAATGAAAGCACTAGTAGGGAGAATTGAGGATTGGATAAGCATCTAGGACCGATATTCCTTAAGGATTTGGAATCCAAGATAGGAAGTAGTCCCATGGACTGATACTCTTTGAGGATTGGATAGGGTATCCACAATAAGAGTAGTCGAAGAATATCAATATTCTTTGAGGATTGGGAATCCATGATAAGAATAGTATTGTAAGGACATACCTGGTGAACATCTGGATGGGGTATGTGCCTTGAAAGGTAGTGGTGTTGGTATCCAAATCTACGCCTCCCAAAATTATGTTGTAGTCTAGTGGAGAGTTAGAGCTTGTTAGTCAAAGTCTTGATATATTGCAATTTGACAATGTTGGCTAGGATGTTGATGTTTGATGATGGCTTATCAATCTGAACTCTTCTTATGAGAACATTTCAATTTGGCAGTATCATTGTATTTGGTTGTGAAATTATGAATACCTTCCTAATTAAGAGGGAGTGTTGAAAAATGTAACTGTGTTCAATCTTCATAATTATCATGGTACTTGTATCATTGTATTTTCCATGTAAAAGTAAAAAAATAAAAATAATTTATTATTATTGGGAAAAAAAAATTATGCAAACCCAATAATAGTTGTGAAGACTCAAGGATTGGTGGCAGACCGAAGGATGGTGGGAAAACCTACCCATGGTTTTCAAGCATGGTTTTGGGCATGATGGCATGGTATTTTTTAGATCCAGTCAAGGAAACTATGGTTATGTTCTAATTTAGTGTTAATGGATTGGGGTTTATGAATGCTTCAACATGTATATAATGTAAGGTAACTTTTAAATGAATATAATAAAAAATCAATCTGATTTTCCCGGTTTGGGTTCCAGGAGAAAATATTTGTGTATATTTTATGTTGTCAACATTGTTTATTTTCTTGTTTTAAGAGTCCATTTGCAGGTAATTTATGTATAGGGTTAAACCCTATAGAAGTTAGGGCTCAAATATTTCTCAATGATTCCATCAAAGATCATCTTATCCCCTTTGTTAGATATTTGGGCACATCTAAATGAATCTACGACAAATTGGTAAAACTATATGCGGCCAACAACATATGCATGAAAATATATTTAAGGAATTGACTTCACATAACAAGGTTATCAAAAGATAAATACCTGGCCTTATATCTTATAAAATCCTCACAATTTAAAGATCAACTACAAAGACTTGGAGAAGTCATATATGATTCTAACTTAATGACTTGTGTACTCAATGATCTATCTTCATAATGGAGTAGTTTTGTGACCAACATCTATTCAAGACAGGATACTCCAAACTTCGATGAGATATTGGCTTTGTGTACTCTATAAGAAACAAGATTGAAAGCAAAATATGACACCGAAACGGACAATAAAAAGTCTCAAGCTTTCACTTCTACATCAAAGAAGAAGTTTGGAAAATTTGGAAGATTAGAACATTGTCGAAATTACAACATCAATCATGATCCGAATTGACTCAACTCCTGGATTTAACCAAGATCTTTTGCTTTTGTGATGTGATTATAATTACATTTAAAATAGTGTAAAGGAACATATATGCATCATGTAAAGAAGAAGGAACATGACAAGAACCAACAACAGAAAACACAAGACGTTGATAATGGAGTTCATCCAGGAGGGACTACGTCTTCGAACCCCGGTGTCAAGATGGTGTAGGACGTTGCATTAAGTGCTAGAAAGAGTGATGATGTGCATGAATGTGTTTTATCTATCATACAAGGAATATTCCCTCATGCAGGAGTGGCTCCAAGAGATGTTCTGCTGTAGGAACCCTCATTAAAAAAATGACTCCTATCAGCATGACATAATTTCACGTATGTTAATAATGAGCATCCTGCCAACATGGAATCAAAGGGATCTCAATTCAAACATACATGGAGACACATGAGTACCCCATCAACATGAAAACAAAGGGATCTCAATAAAAGCATGATAATAAGTACATCTCACATCAAGAACAAAACATGATCCCACATCAAACATCAAACAAGGATCTATATAGCAAAATGCATCTCAAGCAAAGAGACAAAGAAGTACATGATCACACTGCATATACCTCACATCCAAGAGTTATCTGAAGATGACAATGATAAAATGTTGGATCTAGCTGCACCATCAATCTCGTGGCATTGAATTTCATGGAAATGACTACTCGCGCGTTGAATGCTGACACCTGCACTCCACTTTGAAAAGTGGCTAAAAACATAATGATCAAATGGAAACTTTGATTGCACCATCAGATTTGTGGTGTAGAATAGTGTAAAATCAACTGTCAAATTTCTGAATTATGACAAAGTGAAAATCTGGGGCTATAGGAATCTTTTAGATTCCCCCTAGATTCCTCAAAGATTCCCTCCTCCGGGTCATCTGAATATATGCTACTCAGATCAAAATTATTTCTGCACCATCAGGTTCCTATCGCTGAGAGGTGTAGGATCGACATAAAGTTTGTCCAATTTGGACACTGGCAAAATTTCACCCTCCTGAAAATTTGGCTCAATCATGGTTCCACCTGTGCTTTTCTAGGATGATGTTTCCACCTACAAAAATTAATTAAAAAAAATACATATGCCTCAGTTTCTGTGTTACGTTTTTCCACCCTCCTCCTTCCACTGAGCAAATGAGGGTTTTATAATAAAGTTTGTGGGCAGAAATTACAATGAAAATGTCATTGGCCTGTTGGTTAAGCATGTTTGGTTCGAGGCAAGGAGGTCAGGGGATCAAATCCCGCCTCTACCAAAATTATACGCAGCAATTATATTTTATTATAAAAATGGGTGCATTTAGTTGGAATGGCATGCAGTTAGGTGGAACTATTACATGGCGTGTTCGTTGTAATATTTGGTTGGCATATTAAATAGTTGTGGTTGGCGTATTAAATGGGATGTGATGTTTGGTTGGGCCACTTGGTGTAGGCCAGCCATGTGGTCGGGTGGGTTCGATTCCCGTCATCCCATATATGTTTGAAACATCATTTGTTTGGTGGGTGGGGGCGTAAGCTGGGTCCACCAGAGGTAGTCCGCCCACAACCCAAACATAAATGTTTTATGTGTGTTGGTGGTTGAGGGTGGGCCAGTGGGGGTCATGGCTCATCGACCTATTTTTAAACTTTAAAAATTGTTTTTTATTATAATATATATTGGTTGTTGAGGGGCTAGCAGGGTTTGTGGCCCGCCACCCCATAAAATATATTTTATTTTTTAAATAATAATACATTTTCTTGATTTGGTCTAATATAGGGGATATTAGACAAATTAACGATCCTACAAATTCGCCTGCTTTCAGGAGCTAGGTTTCATGCCCCAGGGTCAGTCAAATTGTAGGACACTTAAACTTGGCCCATAGCCCAACTTTGACCAAAATTTTGACTGGATCGCTCTCCCTCATACAAGCTCAGATTTGAGTTTTGTTCACACCGTTGGAATCAAGGCGATGAGCACTTCGGTCTAGTGCTTGTTTGGAAGAAATCTAACCACTTTGAATTTTGACCCTTTCTGAGTCCTCTGGGACTTCTTCCTGTGTCTGGAGCCACCTGGATCAATCCTCCCCACTGAGGAGCTTTTGGTCCTCCAAAAGCATGAAAATAATCTTCCACTTCTTTGTACCCTATCTGCACTTACAAGTATCTTATATGTCACCCTTCCTTCTCCTTCACCTTTGTCCTTTAGAGCCATAAGCGATGAGCCGACACCTGAAACCTCTGCAAACCTATAGTACATTGTTTTGGAAATTACATGCTATGATGAACTAATGACCCAAGCATCCCATACTTGCGAAGATTTTTTAACACGTACTCAATGGTCAAGTTTACATCACGATGGAAACAATACCCCAGCTACCAAAAACAAGGCCAAAATATCATTGTTGCTTCAATAAGTGATGGAAAACACATCATCACTGCAACACATGATTTACAAAAATAAGGTCAAATACTATTGTTGCTTTAACAAGTAATGGAAAGAGTTTGTTCGAACTCACTATTTTTCAGATCCTGGGACATTACCTTCATCTGCGACCACATCAAATGAGGGGAAGGTGGATGGAATAGAATCTTATATGTCTGCAGTAGAGCTTAGATATGAATTTACCAATAACTCTGTAGATGACCTTCCGACTCCCTTTTCAGAGGAGAAGTTAGATGGTGATGTGGCTCCTACTTTGACCCTCGACTCCACTTCTGCTATGGATTGCTTAGATACAATTTTTCCATCTGACGAAGCAATATTCAAAGCAATGACAATGGTAGATTGACAATTGGAAGATTTACATCATCGCCTATATTTTTGTCCTCCTTTGCATGAAGTCGAATCTAAGTCTTCCATTCTACCTACTAGCGATGTTTGTAGAGTTCCTTTGGCTCCAACACAGTTATGTACCGAAGGTAATATATTGATTGGCTCAATAATTGTACCTATAAACATCTCTAGGAGAAAACTGGCGGAGCCCCCTGATGGGCTCTACCTCAAGAAGTACATTGCTTAGGTTATGGCCGAGCAATGACTTCTTTGTATATCTTATATTTTGTACATATCTTATCGGGAGTTTTCGTGATATCGACACTCTTTTGATCTGATTTCTCAAGTGTTGATGGATGACTTGGTCTATTTCAAATTCGCCGATGGTGCTAGTCAGCACACTCGGAGCCTTGCTTCTGCAACTTGGGTGATTTATTATCCAACTAGTCAGTTGATGGTATCAAGGGGAGTATGTATTGGTCCAGCGTCAAATAATATGGCTGAGTATATTGCCACCATTAATTTACTATCCGAAGCTATTTCTTATGGAATCGATTCTTGGTAGTCTATCTTGATTCACAACTAGTAGTGTCGCAATTGAATAACATCTATTGGGTTCGGGATCCTTGTGTATATCACCAATATTTGAGAGTGAGGGTGTTGCAAATATCATTTTTTTATATTACTTATTTTCACATTCCACGATCTAATAATTCATTAGCGGATTTTATCGCTAATCAAGCTTTAGATTGGCACATCATTCATTCATCAAGATAATCAAACATCAAAAGTCAGAACTGTATATATATATCATAAAATCGCCCGTGTGTACATAAATTATGTCAAAAATAATATACAAAATCGGGACTAAAATGCCCATAATCATGTCCAATACATCTAATGACCCGGCTCAAGATGAGCGTCTAAGTAGGTGACCACTTCTTTGGCCACATGCCAAAAAAGGCGAACCCAGTCGCGTGGCACTCCTACCATGCGGTGCTGCATATCCTCTGGTAGATATTCTATAGCCTCCATCGATCTCGGTGAGTCAATCTCACCAATTTTCACTGGACTGTGTATAAGACTCTCTGAGTCTCTGCAACCGCCTCTTCGACACCTCTTCTGCAACGCCTATGCTGTGGAAATCCGTTTGGTCATACCAGACCCACATATGGAACATGATCATTATATCAGTCATTTAATCCCATCAAAAATATTTTTAAGTTCATTTTCATATTTGAAAAACATAAAAATTGACAAAACTTAAAAAAAAATGGTTACCTATCTCTCCCCATGTTGCGCCTGGTGGCAACGCCAAATCTAGATCTCCCCTTAAATCCATACCAGCATAGGGATAGTCGTCTACAATGATGATCTGCTGCTCCCACCAGGAGAAGAAATCATCATCAAAAGTAGTCCGCGGTATGTCTCCGCCTCCTAGGCATTTCATCAAGTCGGCCCACTTGCCCATCAGTGGATCTCATGGGCTACTGATAGGAACTGATACTCTAGGATGTAACCCTGGAACCTTCTCGAAGAAGAAGGAGCACAAAATGATCCCATATCCGAAGTTCTTGGTCTGTCCTTTCTGAATTGAGGATAGTTGACTCTTCATTTTGGTAAGAAGAGCTATACACCAGTCGAACACAGTAGTGAGACAATCTACAGCCAATTTCATGGATAGTCGTGATGCTTGGTGTAGTGAGATCGATCCATCTATCCTGGCTATGGTGAACAGAATGATCCTCAAGGACAAACTTTCTACATGTTGATTGGAATTTGGCTTCCAATCTTCTCTAGATGCCCCAGATAACATATATGCATGTAGTCCTCCACTGAAAGACTACCTCATGATCATCCTGTTGAGTGTACCACTTCTCCTCTCTGGGAGAGTCCAGTAATAAAGTAGATATCTTCTATATCTATCCTTAAAGGCATTTGATCAATAATGAACGCATCATATTCAATACTCCAGTAATGGATCAACATTTCAAGCAAGTGGGTGTTTGCCTTCATATTTGGCATTTAGAAAAATTTCAATAAACCACATTCTCTCAAGCCATCCAAGGCCTATTGATCATTCATAACCTCATCATCAACAATAGCATTCTCCCTTTCCCTCCAGGTGATTGTCATCCTGAAAGAAAATCAAGTTTAGTCGTTAGATTTTTATGTTTTAAATTCAAACCGTGTATACACAGGTCTAGTTCATACACAGTCATGTGTAGGGCCTCCGTATACGCAGTTTTCTCATATCCAACCCGCGTATACACTGCGTTGGAAGTTTTGACATAATTTCCAATGGTAGAACCTCAATTTAAATTTCTAAAAACAATCACAAATTGATGCAAGCTAGATTTGTGGGTTACTTGGTGATTTTGAGTCAATTTGAATGGTTGAATTCTTTGAGGGGCAAGATTGCTTCTTTTTCTCCACAGCTTTTGCTCTTAGCACAAATGGTAACAATGGTGAGTCAAAAAACTATTTTATAAACTTTGAAAATGTAAATTTTTTTCAAAACTTGATTTTGTTTCGTCTCATGTATCTTTTAACTTGGGAGCTTGGAGTGTCGAGAATGGGTTGTTTTTTAGGACATTTTGGACACTTCTTCAAAAACTTCAAGTCGATTCCATGATTGTTGACCTTTCATGGCAGGTATCGTTTACTCACTGGCATATAGGTTAGGGAAGCCACTTTTCAATTGCATTTTGCATACCAGCCTCCATTTGTCGATACACTTGCCATAGGGTCGATCCCATCGTGTTATGGTTCATCAACCATCTTCACTCGCCAATTTTTTAAATCATGACACGATGGTAGAGCCATCCTTTTCATGGGCATCGTAGTTAGCACCTCACTGAAATTGGTTACCCATGCTATTTCATTGAGTAGGCTCGGGAGTCTTCTCTAGTCCCGCCATGACTCGTGTGTTGAAGACTCATTCCTCTTTGCTTCTTCACTTTGTTCTAACATTATACCCTAGAGGCTCCTTTGTGTTGAGTTGTACTACTGCATTGCATTTTGACCATTTGCACCTCTTGGCCTTGAGCCGACTTCACTTGGACTCGTGTTTAAGCCACTTTTTTGACCATGTCATTTGCAAAAATCAAACTTGCAATCCCTTAGCTTATGCAACTTGACACACCTACAAACCCATGGAAGGAACATCCCTTTGAGTGTCCTCGACCAGTTTCTCCTCCCTTCATTGAGCATAGGAATGTTCCCATCCGAAGAACTAGATCATCTGTTTCACTGACACTAGTTCTTTCCACTGTACTATAGCATTCTTTTATTCTTTTTCCAGAAAAAG
>APFE030795876.1:0-23620 GCA_000404065.3 Pinus taeda | reverse complement strand
TTAAAAGAAATTAATTTATATAAATTAATAAGGAATCTGATTTCGTATAGGGGTCTATGTAATAATGTATATAGTTGTTGAGTTTGAACATATTTTTGTAAGGGTTATTAGTGATGATTATTTTGGGGGAAATAAATAGTAAAATAGTTTTTTGATAAATAGTAAATAGAGTCAAGATGATGTAGATAAACAAAAATAGTTTTATGGGGATATTGATTTATTTGGTTAGAATGTGGTTTAGAATCCTTGCTAAAAGATTTCTAATAATGATGATTTTTCTTATGAATATTCCTTTAATCTCTTAGCATTAAAACTGATTAATAATAAAGGAGAAGGGATAATGGTGAGAGGATGCATATGGTACCATATGAATTTTGAAACCTCTGAATCATGTCTTATTACTTAAATTTTATTCTTACAATATGGTACCATCTATGAGGTTATGGTTTCAAATATTTGTTATGTCAACATGGAAATGTTGAAGTATAATATTGTGAGGATGTTTGATGCTGTGATGGTATGTGGTAATTGGACACAGTTCCATGAGAGGATAATGATGCACATGTGGTTCTTATTTATTTATTTTGTTATGATAATAATGGTGTATGCTTACGATGGATATAATATGCATAGGGATTATGGTGTTATGATATGAGGTTATATTGACAGGTGGTTCGTTTATTATGTGATCTCATGATATGTCTTTGATGCTAATATGTTGATGTTATAATTTATGAGGGTATTTTATGTGGTAATCGCACACAGATTTTATGACATGTAAGAGTATGTAGTTCTTTACTATTTAGAATGTGGTGATTAAAAATGATGTTATGTTATCATGATGACATGTAAGAGTTGGCATGTGGATTATTTTCTATGATACTATGGTTATTGCTAATGCATTAGATGTATGTTGAGATGTAGTGATGGACAAAAAATCCACAAATGGGTCGAAAGGGATGGTTTATTTGATGATCTCGTAGGAGCGCATACCTGCGAGGGAGAATATGTGACACCATATGGACTGAGGACATACTCAATCAACACTACATATGCCAGTGGTTCCTTTGTCTTGTATAACTCTTGATGGATAGCTCTTGAGGGGCTATGGGACCATATTGAGGAGGCCAAGTGCCTAATATTGTAAGCTAGGTGCCTAGTATTAGATTGGGATGCAAAAGTCTGGTGGAGGTGTAAGGACTTCGATGCCTAGGGCTGTGCGCCTTAGTAGTTGTGGAGGGAGTGGGCCAGCCTTGCGAGATGCTTGGAGTCATTGAGTATTGTACCGGATGTCTGCCTTGGGGCAGATGAGGTCTAAGTCGGGCACGAGCCTTGGGGCTAGCATTGGACTAGGATACAGACCAGGGAGGCTTATGCCTAGTTCAGAAAGTGGAAAAAGGACAGAAATTCCTTCAGATTTCCCAGGTGTTGTGAAAACTTTCGATGTCTGTTAGTTATAATAGTTTAGGAGATGGTGTAGGGCAAACATGAAGTAATAAATAACTAAATAAATAAAATGTTAAATAATTCAAATAACTTCGGGACAAAGTTCCTTAAAGAGGGGAAGTATGTAATGTCCCCTAATAATAGTAAAATAATAAATAGTATAATATTAAAATATACGAAAATAAATGATAAACAATAAAGAAAATATAATAATAGTAAATAAATAATAAATAATGAAGAAAATGTAATAATAATAAATAAATAAATAGTAAATAACAGTACTAGAGTTCTAAATAAATATAAATATAAATAAACTATAAAAATAGTAAAAAATAAGTAAAGTTAACAAAAGTACAATAAAATAAGAAAGTTAAATTAGAGAAACTATACAAATAATAAAAATAAGTAAAATTATCAAAATGTAAAAATGAATAAAATAAGAGAGAATTATATTAAGAGAATTACTAAATTAAATTAAAATTAAATTAAAGAAATAAAAGTTGCATGTTAACACATGGAGTGTGTGCATGCGGTTCCCCTTCCAATGTTTGCTCTATTTAACACATGGTGAGGAAGATGAGAGATCATTCCATGATTCCATCATCCATTCTCTTGGGAGAAAAGTGTTGTGAGACAAAGGGTTCCCTAGTAGTAGTATGTTGATTAAGGGCTCGGGAGTGGCCAATTGTAGAAAGATTTTGTGCAACTGAGCCTATAGTTGGGTGGAGAGTCGTCCCCAAAACTTTGTTGTACTTAACAGGATTCAAATAACATTCAACTCCGAAATTACAAGTACGGAATATCATCGCTACAAGTAAGTTTCTTTTGCTCCTATTTCTTAAAAGTTCTATGCTAATTAGTTGAAGAGAGGTGTGTTAATTGTAAATCACGTAATTGATCTAATTAGTTGCATGTTTTAATTTCGGGGTTGTTACAGCTACGAGGTATGTTGAGCGGGAGGCAGGGACTGGGGGTATGTTATAGTGATTTGGTTAGTAATAACACCTCATTAATGGTGCAATATTGGAAGTGATTCAACACTAAGTAAAATCCTGCAGATGGTTTTGGGTTTTTTTTGGGAATTCCTATCACTCACTGGTGTGAGTTTACCTCATTCAATGTGGCATAGGCTTTGAAACTTTACCACATTCCCTACAATATAAACCATCTTCTGGGTGGGGAATATATTTATTTTATGTTTTGGGGACTCATTTTATAATCTAGTTTTAGAATTCCCAAAATTTACTTGGTAGTTTACTTCTTCTTTCTTCAATCGGAGATATTACATATACTGTTGATTCTCCTTATTGCTATATATATCTTTATCTGCATTATTAGGACTCACACACCCTTCGTCTTTAGGCATCTAGATGCCTATCTAGACTGACCTCCTTTCTCTCACTTGCCCACAATATAATCAGGAGGAGGGTTCATGTTTTCGGCCTATTAACTACTACACACTCTAGAGGCATTAGATTAATTCATTCATTATTCTTATACCTTGCAAGGATTTTGGTATCAAATTATGTAATAGGTGGTGAACCTGCTAGAGGTTTTGTTGTTGTTGTTGTTGCGAAGGATAGTTCTGGTGTTATTCTACATCGTCTCTGGTCAACTGCATGTATGTCTGCTTTGGATCGCACTCTATTGCTTCAGGGGGCATTGGTATTTTCGACGGTCAGATATTCTATTCTCCAGCATTATTTGAATTTTCAACTGACGAGCATTAAGAATATGATTATTGATTGACAAGGGTCACAATCTTCTCTACTCCTCTATAAGTTAATTTCTGCCATTAGGGGCTATGGAATATTATGTGTTGATTTTCTAGATCGGGCTACTATATTTTATTTTACTTGACTCTATTATTTCCCATTTCAGGTGGTGATCTGACGGAGGGGTCTCTCGATTGGTCAATGCAAGTATGGCCATGTGCGGGTTGTGACATTCTTCCCAGGATTGTGGATCCCAAAACATTCCTACTGGGATTTTCTGCAAGATCCATTGATGGTCTGACCTACCACCATGACTTATATGAATGTTTTCTAATTAATTATCATATCTATTTCCCACTTTTCTATCGCATTATGTCCACGAAGGATCCATTTGAATCTGGCACATCGGCGCATGAGGCCTTCATCTAGGCCATGCTGGTGGCTAAAACAAACTATCATTCATTTACTGGGACAGAGTGGGGGGAGGGTCCTACTGATCAACATGCATGGCGCCTGGGGGAAGACCTAATTGATCTGACATATGGTATACATGCTTCCCATGATTCACAAGGGGCACGCCACGTAGGAGGCGATAAATATGGTCGGCATAAACAACATACCATTAAAATCACCACCTTGACTCCCTTACTCTGTTTCGGCCATGATCTTCTGATAGATCAAGTTACCACTCTACAGAAGAGGGCTCTTGTTGGTAAATGGCACTTTGTTGAAGTGGGCGAAGGCAAGATGAGGAATTGGGTAGAAACTAAGTGTAAGTCACAACTAGGTTATGCCCTCAATGGTTCGTCTGATGGGTGGTTGGTATAGTTTTCACTTCCTCATCCAAAAGGATTTAATCAAAATTAAGGCTATTCCATGGATTAAAGGATGGATTTTCTTGGCACTACATACTTGGTATGTAGGATTCAATCCTCTAAAGGAGACACCTAAGAACAAACTAATTTGGGTCAAACTATCAGGTTTTCCAATTGAATTTTGGACTAGGCAAGTTCTCATGGATATTGGAAATGTGACTGGTAAGTTTGTTTATGTAAACCACATTGCCTGGGTGTTTGGGACAAAATAATAGCTTGGATATTGACTGAGAAGGACTACAGTGGAGGGTTTCGAGATCATATCGAGCTACAATGGCAAGGCACCCACCTAGTGCAGAGACTGGACTTCTGGGGAGTTCCATTCCGCTGCCTCATTTGTCATCACACTAGACACCTTATGGCACAATATCCTCACAAGAAGATTCTGGTACTCCTACTATCGATGACACCACTCCAACCCCGTCGGAAAAGATACCCCTACTTACCTGTTATGTTCCACCACTTTTGAACTTTGTACCTTCACATACGAAAACTTATGACATTCCCTCCACTTCTCATATGACATATATCCTGACACCCTCCCCTCCACCCATCTCACAACTATCTCTAATGCCCAAGACTCGACCTATTTTGCCTATGTCTCTCGTGGTCTCACCTACTAATTCGGTGGACAATGATTTAGATTTCCTTCTACAAAAGAGGACCCTGGTCATACGTACCCTCACGATTCATAAGCCACCTATAACTTCATCTCCACATATTAGTCCTTCCTCGGCGGGCAATATCACTATCCGACAGAAGAAAAACCGGGATAGACACTTGATGCAGGGTCAACCTGCCAAACCAGGATCTTTAAACTCTCTGCTCATAAACATGCATCTCATCTCTCACCCGATCTCTGATGCCAAAATTTCATAAAGTGTTCTAACCATAGGTCTTCAATAAAAACAATAAAACTAACTGAAGATTACACCAACCATATGCACACAAAAATATGAGAATAATTAATTAGGAAATAAAATATTTACAAGAGAATTCAAGGCCTATTCATGGCCTCTCATTCTTCATCATCACTCATTCTCTCTCACTCTCTCTCTCTCTCTGATCCTCAATGTCCTTGAGGCTACATTATTTATAAAACTTAACATGATTAAAAAATCCTAAAATCACTCAACTAAAACCTCTAAGAGTCTACATGCAATGCATACACATGGTGAAAAGCATCTTGAGGCTTTTTCCTATCTTTTTCCTTGTTCTAAAATAGAAAAGCTTTCCTTATCCCCATAATGATCCACATTCACTGCTTTATGCCTAAAAACACTCCCTATTATATTAAAAATAACAAAATATTTAAAATAATCACACCCCCCTTTTTATTCCATATTTACATATGAAGAGGGTCTTGATGCTCCTGCATCATACACCCAACCTTAAAATTAATCATGATCTCCCGATCATGTGCTCAGATCTGTGTATGCCTGGATCCCACACCTTGTGCTGCAAGTCATCATTTGCCACTGCTTTTGTCTGTTGTTCTTCTCCAGGTCTCCACACCTTATGCTGCATCACTCCACTGGCTGCACTCTTGCAATCTTTTGTTGTCTTCTTTTTGCTGCTTCTCCTCTTTTGCTTCACTGGTGCTGGTCTCTTCCAAGATTCCTTCATCATTATCTGCCTCATCGCTTCAATTTCTTTGTCTAATAGACTTTCTCCAGCATCTTCATTTAATCTTGTATTCACAAAACAATTGTTAGAATAAAAATCATAAGGCTTCAGTGCCTCTCCTACTGCTATCATTGTTGTCTCAGCTGTCACTATGGATGTTGCTGCTGCTATCGCCATAGATGTTGCTACCTCCCAAACTTCCTGTCCCTCTGCAACATTCCTTTATTTGTCACTTACAATTTCATCTGTAACTTCATCTGCAAATTCATCTACCACTTTTCCCTCTTGTTCACTGCACTGGCCTCTTTTTTCTACAGTCTCCTTATCATACTGTGGATTCTCCAACCAATATTCTAACAATGCAATCTCTTGGTAGCATCGCTGAAGCACCTCATCATCACCTGCATACATACATAAACTTTCAGTATCAACTGTTACTTCCTTTATTTGTGCTTCAGACTGATTCACTTCCACAAGAACTTCCTCTTGTGCTGTAACAATTTCATAAGATGGCACATCCTCCTCAACACCTGCAAACATACACAACTCATCAGTTTTAAAACTGCAAGACTTTTTAGTCCTCACTGCTTCCTTCAACAGTTTCCTTTGAACAAATTTGCATGTGGGATTTTCAAATTTCATCTCTGGCACAAGAATTCTAAGTCCCTTTCTCACCAAGGCAATCAAAATTTTCCTCAACCTCCTCTGCAATTGTCGCCAAATCACTCTTTTTCCCTTCAGTGGAAAGATCCATTTTCCTTTCTGCTTTTCCTGCTCCTGCAGCCATTCTTCCAGTACATGTAACTGTGCCTTTATTTCTGCAATCTTTCTTTCTCGAACTCCAACAGTCATCTCATCTCTGTGGCTTCTTTTTGAGCCTGTGCTTTCTCCTTTATGACTTTTAGTAGTCTTCTCCATTGCCATAATTTCTTCACCTATGCGTTGCATGAAGCCTCTACCACAGCAAGCTCTCTTGCTGCCACTTACCTCACCAATCCTTCCCTCCGGATCTGGTCTTTTGGTAATCATTGGTCCTCTGTTGGAACCTTTTGAGCATCCTCCACTGCTCCTGTAGGCTTCTCCCATCTGCAACTTTTTTCAACCTCTGTTGAATCTTCAGGTTCTGCCACATTCACTTCTCTTTCTTTCCGCTGAGATTTCTTCACTATTCCTGTAAATCAATACTTATCAGTCCCAAAAATCATCACATGCAAACAACAAAAAAAACTTGAACCTTTAAAGAAATTTGTTCTCGCTCTGATACCACTTGATGCAGGGTCAACCCACCAAACCAGGATCTTTAAACTCTCTGCTCATAAACATGCATCTCATCTCTCACCCGATCTCTGATGCCAAAATTTCATAAAGTGTTCTAACCATAGGTCTTCAATAAAAACAATAAAACTAACTGAAGATTACACCAACCATATGCACACAAAAATATGAGAATAATTAATTAGGAAATAAAATATTTACAAGAGAATTCAAGGCCTATTCATGGCCTCTCATTCTTCATCCTCACTCATTCTCTCTCACTCTCTCTCTCTCTGATCCTCAATGTCCTTGAGGCTACATTATTTATAAAACTTAACATGATTAAAAAATCCTAAAATCACTCAACTAAAACCTCTAAGAGTCTACATGCAATGCATACACATGGTGAAAAGCATCTTGAGGCTTTTCCCCATCTTTTTCCTTGTTCTAAAATAGAAAAGCTTTCCTTATCCCCATAATGATCCACATTCACTGCTTTATGCTTAAAAACACTCCCTATTTTATTAAAAATAACAAAATATTTAAAATAATCACACCCCCCTTTTTATTCCATATTTACATATGAAGAGGGTCTTGATGCTCCTACATCAACACTTCAAAGGGCATACCCGGCATATACCTTTTAATCCAAATGATCTACACTCTCTAATTGAAATTCCTATTACTTCTCCAACCTCTCCTTAGGCCCTTAGAGAAACGATGCCTGCTCCAGGGTTGTCATGAAATTTCATCCTTTCCATGAATATTCAGGGTTTGGGGGAAACACATAAATTTTTGGCCCTCAAAGAAATTTTCTATTCTATGCACCCATACACAATTCTCCTACAGGAAACTATGCATCCGACTCTGTAGGTGATCAAATATTTCAGGAATATGCTCCATGACTAGCATATGGTGGCTACAAATGCTGCAAGCCTCTCGGGGGGTTTGTTTTCTCTATGAGATCCAAGATGGGTAAGGATGAAGACTTTTTCATGCTTTGCAGGCATTACTCTAGCTGGACACATTGGAGGCCTTCTGGGGAGAATACATATTTTGAATATATATGCCCCGTATAGGGAATGGAACACTTTTTGGAGGACACTGATTATATCTGGGGTATTGGAATTGGTTACTTTAGTCATGGCAGGGGACCTAAATTGCACCATTGGTCTAGATGAGGTTTGGGGTAGATCTAGAAGAGTTGATGCAATGGTGGAGCTGATTAAAGATATAATCATTGACCATAATTTTGTTGACATTTTCCCCTCAAACATTGCTCCAACCCGGGACAATGGTAGGGCGAGTGATGGTTATGTAGCAAAAAGGTTGGATCGGTTTTTGCTACATGAACAAATTATGGAAAGACTTGGGTCTGTACATTCTGACATTGTGAACAATAACATTTATGATCATCATCCCATTATCCTTCACTGGTGATGTGGGGATCTCAAATATGGATTGCCATTTAAGTTTAACTGGGTATGGTTGGAGGACCCTGATTTTGAGAATCTAGTGTGTGACACCTGACCTTGGAGTCGTGATGGGGACATTTCTCCCATGATCAATATATTGGAGAAGCTAAGGGACCTTAAGGTTGTGGTGAAAACATGGGAGAGGAGGAAGCTTGCCCAATAGAAAAAGGACCTAAATGATATATCGGTGGCTTTGGAGTCCCTCTGGCTACTTTTTTTATCACATCTCCCATTGAATGTTGTTTAGGAACAAATACATGCACTGGAGCTTAAAATGAAAAAAATACTACACAACAGGGAGCTGACATGGTGCCTAAAGAGTAGGGCCATATGGATTTGAGAAGGGGATAGAAACACAAATTTTTCACTGGTTTCCCAATAATAGAAGGAAGGTTAATTCTATTTGGGAAATCACTGATGCCGAAGGGAACTGGATGCAGGCACAACATATATAATTAGAGTGTCGTTTGAACATTTTGAAGAATCATATCGTCGCAAGGAGTTAGACTATATTGAGGACCAGTTGTGGGGGGTGGATGTATATCCCCACATGTTTGACGAGGTGGCCAACTCGGCCCTATATATGGTTGTCTCGGGTGATGAAATTCTACAGGTTCTTAAATCTTTAAAAGGAGACAAGAGCCTTGGTCCAGATGGTTGGACGATAGAACTATTCACCCATTTCTTCGATATTTTCGAGGAGGATCTTCTTAACATGGTGGAAGAATCAAGAAAATGGGGTTTCATCCATTCTCATATAAACTCTACCTACATCACTCTCATCCTGAAGAAGGCCTCCACTAGTTCCTTCTCGGATTATCAATCCATCTCTCTTTGTAATCTTATTTGCAAGATTATCTCCAAGACTATTGCGAACATGATCAAGCATATTCTATCAAAGTTCATTTCTCATGAGCAATTCAGGTTCTTGCAAAACAAACAAATACATGATGCAATGTTTATTGCACACGAATGCATTCATTCAATCAATGTTAGAAAATTAAATGCATTTGTTATGAATGTTGACTTACAAAAGGCATATGACTACCTTGATTGGGGATATTTGAGGATGATACTTCATAAAGTTGGGATTCAGGCGAGGGGTGTTGAGTGGATCATGGCATGTTTAACGAATGTCAGGTATGTTGTTGTTATTAATGGTTATCCCTCTCGTTTTTTTTGGGCAGGGCGAGGACTTAGACAGTGATGCCCACTTTTGCCTCTATTGTTCATATTGGCAATGGATGACCTCAACTTACACATAAAATAAGCTATGATGGAGGACAATTTTGGTGCACTATCCTTGGTTGACAAATCAAGATTTCACATAGCTTTTTTTGTTGATGATGTACGCATTATGGGGATGTTAGATAAATTTAAATGGCTTTCATTATTTCATATTTTCACAAAATTTGGAAAGGCCACGGGCCTTATCATGAATCTTCTGAAGTCTATCATATTTTATGGCTCATGTGATATGGATGACATTTCTTACATCCAAAGACTTTTCGAGGTGGAGACTAATACATTGGCGGGAGGCATAAAATACTTGGGTTATCATATCAAACCCAGTCGATATAGAATTAATGATTGGATGTTGCTTGTAGATAGATTTTATAAGAAAATCTCTTGGTGGGAATTTAGATGTCTTTCACTGGGGGTTCGTATTACCCTCACCCAATCTGTGATCATACAGCTGGTGGTTTATTGGGCACACTTATATTATCTCCCACACACTATTATCAAATACCTGAACCAAATTATGGCTCAATACATATGGTCTGGTGTGACACATACAAACAAATATCATCTAGTTAAACTAGAGTCAATCACTTTGCCTAAAACACTAGGTGGTTGGGGTATTTTGGACTTGAGACGTTTCAGATGGGCGTTGTTGCAGAAGACATTGCAGAGATGGATATTTGGGATCAACATTTGGGGCAATATTATAAGATATAAATACAAGGACAAAGAATTCACTGTTTGGATGCGTAGAGGATCCATTGGGACTTCAACAAGATTGGCCATATGGTAGAGTCTAAACAAGGTCAAAGAATATTTTTTGCAGAACTTGTGTTGGAGACTTGGGTCAGGGAAGTAGGCCATGGTTGGACATGACCAAGTCCTTGGTACGGGTAAGGACTTGAGCATATTGGAGGGCTTAATACAACATATAAACATTCAGGTTATATTCTTTTGGATCCAAGTCATCCGAGAATGGAACGGAAACGTTCCAATATGGAAAAGAGCATGGGATTTAGGACTATTGCGCCAAATGGAAAATGAATGGGAACAGATCCGAAATGTGATACAATTAATTGGAGTCAATCGTGATGTGCGTGGAGACCAGATTTCATGGGTGAGCAAGATGAAGGGAGGAGAAGTAGAGGTGGCTGACCTATATAATAACCTATGCTACAAGGAGATCCATAACACTGAGGTATGCTGGTTTTTTAATTTTGGAGATCTAAGATTCCCTTTAAGATTATACTATATCTTTGGTTTGTTTGGAAAAACAAAAATCTAACATGGGAAAATCTACAAAAGAGAAACTCGTAGGGGTCAGGGATATGTTCATTGTGCAGGAAGGCGAGGGAGGATAATACACATGTTTTTTTAAAATGCCCTATATCGGTTCATATCTAGCGCTATTTGGTTGATAATATTGGTTTTACTTACAACCAATATGATAATATCTTCGACTGTTTAAATTGGTGGAGTACACAAAAATCCACATGGAGGTGGATCCCCCTTGCCTTTTTCTGGGAGACATGGCGGAGGTGAAATAAATCATATTTGAAAACCACAAGGAAAATGATGTATAGGTGATGGAACATATTACTAAATGGTACAATATTAGTATTTTCCAATATAGTGGCCCTAAGAAACCTATATGCAGGACGACTGGTCCTAAGATTGTTTATCCAACAGGTTTTTTTTTTTTTTTTTGGTGTGGCGCAAAAAAGTATTTGTGGATGTGGTATTTGGGTCAAAATCATGAATGAATATAAATTTTGGGTCCATTGGGGGTGCTAGCAAGGGTACAAATATGAAAGCTGGAGCGGTGGCCCTATGGGGCCTGCTTTGGTTCTCTACCTTTTTGAATATCCCCACCATATACATTTTTGGAGATTCATGCACCATCATAGAACATGTACTGGGTAGCAACAAAATACAACGACCTATGCTATATGGATGGCTTTGCTATATAGAGAATCTTTGGGGCTCCCTTAGAGGTTCAACCATGCAATATATAGGAAGGGAATACAATCAAAATGTTAATCACTTGTCCAAGTTGGGACTGTGGGACACACTAGGCGAGATGCATATCGAAATAAAAATGGGAGCCAACAGAGTAGATGCTGGGACACTACCACTGCCGGGATAAGAACAATATCTCTATGGAGTCTTACACAGGAAATTTTTATTTCATTCAATCAGATGACGACTAGCTGAAATATTTTGTTTCTCTTTGTACATAGCATACACTATAAGTAGATATAAATAGATATATGGAGGACAATGTGCTTTTGAACAAAATGAATATTGTTGATATAATTTTATTTTTGCATTATCTATCACTGGGTTCATTCATAACTCAGATTGATGATAAGATTAGTTGAATATACATACCTGTTATTGTAATATACAAGAATGATTTTGATGGATATTTTATATATCCAATACTAAATATATGTATTGTTTTTACTTGAAATATAAAAAAAAATGTTTTTTTATTGGATATTGAATATATCCAATACTAGATATATGTACTTTTTTTACTTGAAATATAAAAAAAAAAATGTTTTATTCTTATTGGAAAACAAAAAAAAGGAAAAAATATATATATCATGTTGGGAGCAGAGATGAGGGGTTTACAAAGCCCTTTGCAACCCAGTAACTTAAGATTTTGCAACAATGGACAAAGGGAAGTAAAGCAAACTAAGGAGTCATCTGTGACTTCAATATCAGTCAAGTTGCAAGTAATGAGATGGTTGAATCTAGAGAAATGGGCGAACGATGCGAGAGAATGTAGTTAGAAAGTGTGAGCTCCATAAGAGAATTGCAGGAGAAGAGCGTGGGGGGGCGAGATTTCACTTACAGGGGAATCACACAAAGTGAGGCGTTGGATATTCCTGCGAGCTGCGAACTGCAACCATTTTGATATGCTTTGGCAGTTAAATTGCCACTGACTGCCAATGCGATTGCGCCTTTCACGACTATTGGATAGATGAAATGCCTCTAGATCTGATGAATGCAAAAGTAGAATACTGGAGATTATATTCTCCATTGTTGCGATGGAGAGTGGATTAGGTTTGACATGGCCCAACAGAAGATAGGGGGATAGAGTGAGTTGGCAGATTTGATTGCAAAGAAATCTCCATATCTTGGAGAGGATAGAACATGGAATGCCTGTTTTACTGGAATTTTGGAACACAAAAATCATGTCTGAAGCAAGAGGCATAATGATGCACTAGAGGGAATGGTGAGTATGATAAAAAAAGCATAGAGATGAGGAATTGATACCCTCCTAAACTGATATTCAATGTGAAACTCCAAATGTAATTATGTAGTGGAAGGAGGAGGAAGTCCTTGAGGGTGATTTGCTCAATGGCGAGGGTTTTCTTGGCGCCCTTTTCTTCAGGTAAGCTCTTAAATGAATTTGAATTTTTCATAGAAAAAACTAGCTTAAATGGTTTGGTAAAAGCCAATAGGCAACAAATCTCATATTTAGTTTTCTCATTGAGGAGATATCTCATTTACACTCTCCAGTGAATTTACAATGGGAATCCATCTTGAATATGAAATTGTTGTTTTTCTCAGTGGTGGCATTTATTATTCCTAGTAGCAGGGGTAATAACGTATTAGACATTAAATCTATGTTGTCCAAAAATTTAAGAAAATTTTCCAAAATTTAACATTATAAATTAAAATTTATTATTTATAAATCATATTTAAATTCATTTATCTAAAATACTATTGGTTGAATTTTTTCACTTCTTATTATGTAATTATGCAAATGTACTTCATTATTAATTAATATTGTACCTACAAAAACCAAACTAGGATTAATTACTCCATATACCTACATAAAAGACATGAAGTATAGAAACGAAGGCTTACCATCGCTTATGAAACCTGCTCCCACTATTATTTGCCTAGGGATTCTGATTCTCTACTTATGGTTGTATGGTTTCGGGCGCCACTTATATTTGGTGTAAAGCTTTGAAAAGTGTGCTTCGACTTTACTTTAATGGTGAAACCCCAAATCTTTACCCTCATTCCCACAATTGCATGTGCGGTTCAGAATGACCGAACCTGTTGAAATCTTTGTATAATTTAAGAAATTTATAGACTACATTCCCTGCGGGCAGGGGTTAAATTTGACGCCCATATATCTGTTTTTTGGTTTTTTATATGTTAAATATTATTGGTTTCTTAACCTACACGTCATCGCTGACTGGCTAATAATTTTTGAAAATGTCATAATGACGGGCATATTGAAAATTGACCAGTTTAAATTTTTTATTATTATTATATATACACCGCAGTGATGGTAGAGTTTAATCGATGTTTCAACTTTCAGTTAATTAATGTTGACTAAGTAAGAGACCGATAATGCCTCCTTCCCGTGTTTTTAGTGCCCTATTTATTTTTATAATTTTGGCATGCTTGATAACTATGGCATGATAAAATCTAGATTCTAATATGATATGTTGAAAAAAATCTCATATGCCATATGTGATGATATAAAATTAAATGTTTTGACAGCGGAACAACTTTAACTTTATATACAGTATGCGCAATTTTGTATAACTATTCTTTTAAAGTGCATGAACGTATATGCATACATTTCATAAAAATATGGACAAGGGTAAGTAATTGGTACGACAAAAGCCTAACCTAAAAAAATATATAATATTTCCCTAACCTATGAATCCATGATGAAAAGGTGTTACAAAGTTAACCTTGTAGGATGACAGATGCACCTGCAAATTACAAAGATCTGAACACATGATCAGGAGATCATGATTAATTTTAAAGTTGGGTGTATGATGCAGGAGCATCAAGACCATCCTCGTCTGTAAATATGGAATAAAGAGGGGTGTGATATTTTGTGATTTTTAATAAATAGGAAAGTAAAAAATTATGTAAATATTCTTTTCCTAAATAAAAGAATAGAATTGGGATAAGAATTTCTATGTTTCCAGTTAAAATTAGGATAAGGAGGGGAAAAGCTTCGAGCTTTAAATCATTATGAAAAAAAGAAAAAAGCCTGCTTTTTCAAGGAGATAAGGAGAAGATCTTTCCTTATTTATGTATCTTTTAATTATAAATAAAGTAGAAAGCTCTCAGCTCAGGGGGAGAGAGGAGGAGCGGTAACAAAAGTATTATTATGGAAATTCCTCTTGGTGTTCTGCAGAAAACTCAATGACATCTTGTTAATATGGATTTAAATTCGCTGTAATGTTTAAGAAATTCTGCAGTTTTTAATAGGCACTTAATTATTTGTATGTGATATAATTAACTGGTTATTATGTGATATAATTAACTGGTTATTCGAGCCTCTTGGAGCGGGGCTGATTCGAATGTCACCGCCTTTCCCAGCTAGAGGTATTGTGAATCCTTCTATATATTATATGCATGGCCGTTTCATGGTTTTTTGGTCGAATTCCGAGTTGGTATTCGTAGAAAGGAGCACGTGGGTTCCATTCATAATTTTTAACTGGTCGCATGGAGGTATTGTGTGCATTTAAGTTGCTGTGCGGCTGCATATATATCGGTTGTATTGACTGTGTGTGAATTCATGATTGTTGTCCGCGGCAGAAGTGTTTATATTTAGTGTCGATGGCCGATTATTACAAGAATTTTTGTTCATCACAGTATCAAGAACTTTATTTAGTACAGAAGCGGCTTTTACCTAATAATTGAAAGAGTTTCATAAGTCTATCTAGTCTTATGAAGGTTCCAGGATCGAAACCTGGTTCTGATACCACTTGATGCAGGATAAACCTGCATTTACCAGGATCTTTAAACACTGTTCTGTAATCCAATTATATAGACCTCATAACACTGCATCAAACTGTCTTACACAAGGTCGATTTTCCCCTCATTAATTCCTTCCCTTTCTGGCCATACAAACGAGAGTTCCCACGGATCTCCAAGATCTCTATTACAATAAATAAACACCATTCAATTTGGCGCTGCATGCGCACAGCATCACAAGGTGATAAAGGGAATAGCGCATATGGCTCACGGTATCACACAGTTATGAATTAAAATCGATACACACAGTTAAAAACCCAAAATTGAACCACGCGTTCCTACAGCACAACACTCCTTGTCTTTTCTCAACCGTTCAAACTCCACCAGCAAGTATGCTTATCAACATACGCATGAACTATAAAGAGACTGCTTTCCATGCGCGCGGAGTGTTCCATTAGCGTGGAGTGTTTCCATTAACCCGCAAGCGTGGTTTTTTTATGTTGCTATATCCTTATCCTGGGTATAGCGTATTCACCGTGCACTACCCATACACCGTTACAAAATATAAATGAACCCCAGGCCACGGTCATGTGAATACACAAAATATATATAAATGTCCGCAAAACTTTGCGTTCACAGCAAATGCGCACACGCCAATTAATTAACCCATTTCCAAACAGGAAATACAGATTCCCCACCGTAGATAGCCAACGAATGGGAAGGCGATTCAAGCCCTTCAATACATAGTTCAATCAAATATTTAACATCTCAACACACCGTCATCATAAAGGCAAGTACTCTATAAGAACGAAATTAAAATGAAGCATTCATTACCGTCTCTCCAATCCACAATTAAGTATACGACATGCAATCAATAACACCATGTTATAACCTGTAGAAATTCAAAGTCATACCGTCGACTTTAATTAACCAACCATCATTCATTTGCTTCAGAACGCCGAGAGGGATTTTTCTTTTTATTACAATACTTTGCATCGCCCCTCTCTCTGCTACCTGATGAGCTGAGAGCTTGCTGCCACTTTTATTTACATAGATAAGCCTTATTTCTTAGAAAAAGCATGATTTTTCCCTTTTTACACAATGATATCAAGCTGGAAGCTTTATTCTCTATCTTTATCTTAATTTTGATTGGAAAAAACATAGAAACCCTATCCTAGTTCTTTTTCTAACTATTCACTCATATTCTTTTTCTAAATAAAAGAATATTTACAACAAAATATATAAAATTACCACACCCCCTCTTTATTGTATATTTACAACTGAAAAACGGGCTTGATGCTCCTGCATCAATGACACAATAAATTTCAGCTTTAGGTGTGAATGCAATCTCATGTAGCATGAATTAGGTGGGTTGGTGAGTCATGACCTCGAGACTTCCAACGAGTAGTTACCACCCTATTACTTATGTTCACAACTTCGGAACTCCAATTCAAGTTCCAAATTCTAGTCATTTTAGCTATCATAGTTTGAAAACAGATTGTAGAACACTGGCAGAGTTTGAGAATAGGAATATGTTCAATGGTTCTTAAACTTCTTGCCAGTAGATTTCACTATAGGTAGGCGGTTTTTGCACTTGATTCTTTTGTGTTTTTGTCTAAAAATTCTTTTGTTTTTTTATCCAAAATTTTTGAAATAATGACTCCATTGAATATATCTACATTCTTGATCAAAATTGATTTTAATATATGAACAAAATCTTCTTGTGATTGTTAGAATCTTCTTGTGCTTCTTCTTGCCAGACTTTTCTCTGCTATTCACATGGATTATTAAAAAAATTATTTACAATTGTAGCAAATGAAGGACTATTGATTATAAGTAAAAATCAATTTATAAAATTCAAGGTCATAGGAAAAATTAACTTGTATGCTTGCCTTTCTATTCAAAGAGAAGTTTTTTGCACATTTTATTTCAGTAAATAATGATTTTTCAATTCATATATTAAGAATTATGCATTCATCACCCAAAAATAAACTTAAAACAACCAAAAACTCAATTCAAAAATACAACTTTCTTAAATCCAATTCAGAGATACAACTTTCTGAAACTAATTTTAATTAGAAACCTACAAAAATAATCTGTCACTAGATTAAAACAACGGGGCAATTGTAGAACCGTAACTAATTGCCATAATTTATGATCCATCAAAAGCCTAGTAATACAACTGATTACAATCAAAGAGGGTAAAAATGGCCATCTATTTCATTATTTCGACAATTATAAACCGTCAACCATTTACATTTAAGACTACCATATCTTTACCACAAAGGCTCTACAATACCATCTCAAACCCCAAACCCTCTAAAAATCCAAAACAAAACAACCCGCTAAATAAAACGTAAGCCTATATACACAACCGTCATTTACAAACATTTTTCGTTCAGTTAACCGGAAATTTCAATGCCCTAACTTCATGTTTAAGCTCATGCTAGGGTACAATGACAATTAACACGATGTTTTCCATTGAAGCCTTCACCTCGTCCATATTGGTATTTTCTGGTAGACATACAATGACAATTAACATGCGGTTTTCTATTGAAGCCTTCACCTCATCCATCTTGGTATTTTCTGGTAGCCGAAAACCCTCCAGAAATTAGTGCAAAATATGCTCCAGAAATTAGTGCAAAATCAACGCCAACAATTACTTTTTTAGTAAACACTTATATCACATAATTTGAATTGATGATTTTAGTTATTAGGAATTTGAGATGTTATTTTGAGTCCATATGACTTTAAAGTGTCTTGTCTGTTTTTCTTCCACTGCCATTGACAATAGCTAAAATTCTAAACTTCAATATGAGGGCTTTCATAATTTGATTCGTGTAAAGAGGTCATAAGCAAAGATGAAATTAGGTTCTTTACTAGTCAAATATAATTAATTTTTTTACAAAATCATAAATATTTTTCTTTGAAATTGTGAATATGGGTAAGTAAAGTGTGAAAACTATGATATTTAATAAGTGGATTTGTTTTGAAATTCCCAAGTCGATAAAAAAAATATTCAAATTTCAAAAGAGTTTATGTTTCTTTGAATTTTTTTCAATGAAAATGAATTCATTATTTAAGTGAAAAATATTAATTACCACGTGAATATTATTTTACCTTTCTATAATAAAGATGTAAAAACAGTGAGTCGATTTATCTTGTAGTGTGTAATATTTACAAGCATTTGTGTGAGATGGCTGCATTAGAGTGGGAGATAATGTGTGTTTGATACCATGACAACTTAAGGATTGATTCTCGAAACCTCTAGAATTAGATCTAATAATCAATTAATATAAATCTATCATGTTTACAGATTTAACCAGATTTACTAATTTTCATAGATATTAGAGAAGTCAATTTATTGATATTTCAAAATCCAACTGTTTGATTTGTTTATATTGATTGAATTTTGTAAATATATAATTCAATTATTTTAAAATAGATCCGCTACCATGAAATAGTTATAAGGTGATGATAGAAAGTTTAGAGTGACGAAGATTATTTTCTCACTATTTCTATTTTAAAAAGAAAAAAGGACGAACATTTAAACAATTTGGAAAAATCACATAAAATAGTTATAAGGTGATGATAGAAAGTTTAGAGTGAGGAAGATTATTTTCTCACTATTTCTATTTTAAAAATAGAAAAAAGATGAACATTTCAACAATTTGGAAAAATGACATAAAAGTTTCATCGTTTGAGTTGAAGGAAATTTTGCAAATTACAAAAATTAAATGAAACTTGTACAAATAAATATTAAAAGTCATGTGATGGGCAATTTAAAAATAAAACCGTCATAAAAAAATCTCCAAAGCATAAAGGCACTCGTCAAATTTAAAGGAGTTGTCTATAATGCGATTTTTTGGAGATTCCGGTGACGGAATCCAGGGAAGAAATTGAGGTTAAATCTTGATTTGTTGCAGTTAAAATGGTTTTTTAACTGCATATTTGGATTCAGCACCCTGAAAAACTCAAGGGACGCTTTGATTGTGCAGAAACTATCTATCAAACTTGCCATTCCAATAAATTGCTACCAGATTTTGACCTGAAAATCCACCAAAAAAACTTTCAAAAAATGACATTATAAACAACTGCAAATTTAAGTACAAATATTAAGAACAAGTCACTAAGACAATGATGGGCTTAATGGATGGAATTATTAACATACATGTCCATACATGCCTATACACGATGATTTGTTTTCCGGCGCCATAGTGCTGCGGTAGGCTCCACTGCTGCTCCCGCTCTGGCATGCACCACTGTTCCAACTTAGCTACTTTAATGTACTTAATGTAACTAGTGCATGTAGTTAATGCAAACACCTACCAACATTCAATGAAACCTTCGCTCTCAAGATTTCAAACTCGCTCCGCGCAAAATTTTGAAATGTTGGAGAGAGGGAAGATAATACTGTCGTTAATGCTTTTCAATCACCATTTCGATGAGAAGCGCAGATACTGTTCGATGATTTGTGTGGCTTCACAGCGTTTTAATGGTGGACAATGATTTGAAAACCCTAGTTTTAATGGCGAACATTAATATGAAAATGCTGGAGCAGGTGCAGGAGTTGACAAATTAGTCGCTGGAACGCTTGTTTTAAGGCAGTGGAAAATATGCTAGATGTCACGAGAGAGCGGAACGACTTGGAAGAAAAGGAAAGGAAACTTAATCTAGTACTGGTGGACAAAATATATGAAAACTTGCAAAGTAAAATCGAAGGATTTCCAACTACCATGCAGTCTGAGTTAACTATCTGGAATATCAAATGCAGTAGTCTATAACGCGACTTTTTGAAAGTTTTTCCAGCGGATTTTTCCGGTCAAAATCTAGCAGCAATTCATTGGAATCCCAAGTTTGATAGCTAGTTTCTGCACAATCAATAACTCCCAGGGGTTTTCTAAGATGCTGAATCCAAATATGCAGTTAAAAACCATTTTAACTGCTAAAAATCAAGATTTAACCTCATTCCTTCCGCCGGATTCCGTCACTGGAATCTCCAAAAAATCTCATCATAGACAACTCCATATCAAATTGAGAAAGGTGCAGGTAGATTACAGTATGTGGGTGGGCAAAAGTCAATCAGGATGGCTCAGATACCCATGAGAAACCCTACAGGAAAAAGACTAGAAGGGTAGTGAACTGACAGCCACAGTCCAAAGACGATGATGCTCAAGCTCTTGAAGTTGGTCCCTCTGATTAATGTATTGCAAGCTTATATTGGTGTGAAGAGTATATTATAAGATATTTGTTACAAATCTGTTTAGATTAGTTGATAAAAGATGCCATCCGAATAGAGTTGAGATTTTCTGGACATGTATAAGTGGAGCTATACTAGAGGAAGCAACCTGAATTTTGTAAATTCTGATTTGCATCCAGATTTCGAATATAATACAAAAGCAATATTAGTTGAGCTACACCAGAGCAACCTAAATTTTGTAAATTGCAAAGTTTCTGGCCTTTGAATCCAGATTTTGGTTAGAATAGTACGAAACCACTATTTTTGCAAGTTCGATTGAGTTTGGTAACTCAAATTTATATGCTCTTTAACTTCTCTTGCTTTATGAATTGAATATGCCTTAACCTATGCCTTCTGGTAAATCTAGAAGCTTTCTATACCATGTAAATTGTTTTGTCTTGTTTGGTTTGAACATGATTTCTCCAGGTAAATGGCCATGTGAATTCCAAACATTCATCTGTTAGTTTATCTGGGAAACGAAGAAGAAAAAAATATATTAAAAATTAATATTTATGTAAGTTTGTTTTGGTATCTTCGAATAAAATTGAAGTCTTTCAAATATAATTTTGTCATATGTTTAAAATTGAAGTCTTTTAAATGTAATATTGTTATATGTTTATAGGATTATAGTATAGGACCTGCACTAACTCAAGAACTGAGGAGGTTATCCCTCAGCCACTGTTTAAAATTCCAATGCAAAAGCAAATACATATGAAATTTTTGTCACAAACTCATTGTTTGATATATGGGAACGCAAGGTTGTTCTCATCTGGTGTTTGGCACTAAATAATAGATCCCCACATTTTCGAAATATTTTGTGTTTCTGGTTTCGTAAGAGCTTGATATTTTTGATTCTATAGGCTAATTTGAGTTTCAAAATTCATAAGAGCTCTGAGTCTAGGCTATTTATTTTCCTTTTTAGCAGTTCCAATACCCAACCTACCCAATTTTATTGATTGTTATCATTCTTATCCTTTGGCAATGATTGCAACACCCATTTCTTATGATTGTTATAATATCTTTCTATGCCTATTAAAAGATAGGATACTATGTCATTGTTTAAACCAATCATAATAAGTTTTTATGCCTATAAAAAATGGGATGCTCTGCCATTGTTTAACTTTACATCACATAATTACTATTATACAACTTCTAGTTACTATTATACCACTTTAGTTTAACCTCCCACTAAAAGATCGAAATAGAAGAGAAAGTTTTGGAATTACCCTTCTATTGACTACTAAGAGAACTCATGGGAGACTGTCGTCATAGAACTTTTAGTGATACTTTGTGACCTTTAATGAAAGAAAATGAAAGAGAATGATGGATTTTATGTAATATTTTTTAAATACAAGCTGTTATTGGGAGTTTTCTGCAAGGTTTATGATAGGTTTTTGTTTAGATTAGCTGGTGAAATGCCATATGGTAGGTATTTGTTTAGACTAGCTGATGAAATTATTCGGGACCGGTGAAAACAATGTCACAAAGAAACACGATGAATTCTGTGAGGGTTTTGATCTGGAAACTAGATTTTAATATTCAGTTTATATCTGTTCTTTTTAAAAGAAAGAATATATTGCAAGACTTTTTCCATATATATAATATAGATTAGTGGCAATTTCACTGTTATTTACTTTTTCCACATTATTGCTATGTTATTTTTTGTTTATTGTGCAAAAATGACATTGAGTTACGTTTGAAAATAATATTGTGAAGAAAAAAAATAATTAAAATAAAAATAAAAATTCAAAAGTGTGTTGTTCACTGCTTTATTAAAAAATAAAAATAACTTCGCATTGACATAATAATCATTAAACCATCTCAACCTTGTTATATTTTATTTATATATATATGATTTTTTTCAAAAAAATAAAAAATAATGATTTAAAAAAATAAATAAATATTACTGGATGACAAGAGTAAAAAAACTATCGGAATTTTTTTATGTAAAAGGATTAAATAAATTTTTTTAAATTAAACCAAAATATTTCAATTATGTTAAAAAAAAAAATTTAAAAATTTAAAATAATAAAAGATTTTAATTTGAGTTTAATTATATTAAAAAAAAGAATTAAATAATGAAAGGTTTTATTTGATGGTTTTAAATATAAAAATAAATTTTAAATTGAATTGAATTTTTTTAATTTATTTACTTTAAAATAGTAAATGCTTAATTTTAAATTATAAAAATTATTTTTATAGAGATATTTTAAAATATATAATTTATCAAATAGTATTTTGCTCAAGAAAGGGTGGAATAGCTTGGGGTTCACTTTCCCGTTTCTCTTCCTCCTCCTCTAGGGGAGGAGGTTGGCGCTCTGGAAGGACCTTCCCAGATCGCAAGTTGATCTCTTGGATCTCCACAGCATAGGTAGGGCATGTTGTCTCTCCAGTATATACCTGCTGGGCCTGTCTGTTGTTGGGGTTCGGGTTCGGTTGAGCAGGCATCTGGGGTTGTCTTGGAGGAGCAGGAGGTAATGGTTGTGGTTGAGCTGGTGGCGGAGGCAAAATGGTGGGAGGAGTGTTGTATTGAGGCCTCAACCCCGGTTGAGGTGCATTCCACTGAGGTTGTGGCTGGGCATGAGACTGAAATGAATGAGAAGGAGATTGAGTATGGTATGGAGATGGATAAGACCACGGAGGTGGTGCGAACCAGGAAGGATGAGCAGGGGGGCCCCAAGAAGGTATATGAGCAGATTGGCTAGGGTTATAATAAGCTTGGGATGTCCCTTGCATCCCCTGATGGTAAGGTCTGGGTCCATGTGGCCTCCTTTGGTTGAGGAAGTAGAGAGGTTCAGTAGCTGCCTCAGTCCCTAGGTACATGGCTTTAAATCCAGGCAAGGTAGGGCATTGGTTCGTAGGGTGGTCTTCCTCAGAAACGAAACATACCTCTACTGAGTGCAATGGGCACTCATTCTTAGGATGCTTCCTCGTGCATCTAGGACAAAAAATGGCCAAAGCCCTCTCAACTTCCTCTTTCTTTTGCTGAATTCAGAAGGTATC